>JAXGGA010003594.1:0-100092 GCA_038373865.1 Uloborus plumipes
ATTTTCATCAACAGGTTCTTGTGATGCGTGCTGTCACACTCCTTTTTACCTCTACCCCCTCGTCACAAACTGTTACAATTTTGCAAGCTCTCTTCCCCCTTAAAGAGTGACATCATCTATCGACAGCCTCTTATTAAAATGTCGATTGATTTCATTTATTAGTTTTAATCCGATAAATAAAACGGCAACTTTCCTTCAATCTGGAAACATTTTTCTGTTCTATCTGCCCATTTTAGAGTAAATTTTGCTCCAAATTTTTATTTTTGCTACAATTTGCAACAACAACTTCGTGTAACAATGATTTAGCTTTACTTTTCTAATTTTCTTCTACTTTTCAAAAATATATGCAATGGAGCCTCGTTAAAATAAGTTCCAAAAAACCGTTAAAATCAGTTCGTCTTACACGAACGAACGACAATAAACAACACGCCGTCGGAAAAGTAGCTGGTCTTATAGCTGTAATATTCGTTTTAAGCGTGTTCGAATACCCGAGGCTCGACTGCCTTTTCAAAAATTTTGCTAGAACATCGAATTTTCTTCTAATGCCATTCATTGTTTTTTGTAAATAAAGAAATGTTGGACGAAACAAATCTGCATTTTCGTTAGAAACGCTCATTGTAGTTTTTTTTTCAGCCTCCTATATGCCTCATTCATGTTGATATTAATTCGATTGACAGGTATCATGTATCAGATGAATTTTTGTCAAATTTATGACACTTTTTCATAATAAAATTTAAATGCTGGGTAGAGTAGTACAGTTCCGTAACAAATGTACATAACGTTGCTATGGCATTGAAGATTACAGTAAAATTCAGTAATTTATGAACAAGTGCAGGTTGTAAATAATTTTGTCTATTGTTTATATGGCAATAAAACCTCTCTAAGCGGTCACCCTTCGTTTCCTCCTCTAAAAATATGACCGCTTTAAAGGGTTTTCATTACAATTTACGAGATCATTTCTTTAACACCTAAAGCAATTCTGACGTATTTTTTATTTAAAATGAAGCTTGCTACTTTTCTAAATGTGAAATGATATCTTATTACATTTTGAAAGAAAGGGATACGAGAACACAGTTTGCGATCCAAGTTTTTAAGTAATTATTTTCAACTTCAAATTCCGTTCAAATGTCATTGTGTCAAATGTCATCAAATGTCAAATGTCATTGCGGAATTTCAAATTATTTTATCCATTTCCCCCAAAGTCACTTGAGTTGAAATTTAAACGTAATGACGATTGCAAAAATGTCAGAAAATTCCTGGTCAGAGACTTTTGCCTGTGAGGTAAAAAAGATTTCAGTCAGTTGTACTATTCAGTTAAGTTTTTTGTCTTGATTCCACGAAATACGATGAAAAATACAATCTGTATTGAGAATTCACATCTTTTTCTTTTTGATTTCAATTATTATTTAGATCTGTTAAAAGACTAGATAATAAAATTAATTATTTTCATTCTGACTTTACTTCAGAATGAGGATTAATTAAAAAGGGCTGTTTTAAAATATTTTCAATGCAAAATTTGCTGCCCCGCCTTTTTTTAAGTAAAATCGATTGTTCTATCAAAAACGGTAGGTGAACTTTTGAAACTGAATTTTGATCCTAAATATTTGTACTTACGTATGTTTGAGTTGTGTTTTAACGTAGGTTCATGAGATTTTGAAAATATTAAAGTAAGTTGTTAAAATATTACTGAGATATAGTCGGTGTCAAAGAGTGTGAAACTTTTTAGAAACTGTAAGTTTGTTTCAAGTTACTACAGTCACGTGCTGTATTTTGAAGAATTCACATTTTTATTATGGATGCACCGATTAATCGGCTATAATCGGCCGCTTTCCCGATTATTAAAATCTGCAAAATCGTGCCGATTAATCGGTGGAAATAATATTTTTTAAATATTGTTTTTTAAATTATTCCTTCACTAAGAAAATATGATGAACAATTCTATTGACAGTAATAATAATCCTCACAGTTGATAATGGTTTTAATAATTATTTTTCCTATTTTGAATAAATGTGCACATAGAAAATGATTTCAACATTTTTCAAGTGTCGATATTTTTCTCCTTAGCATAGGGCTTTTAGACAACCTCTAATTTTCACAAAGAATAAAAGTCTTCAATTAAATGGTTACTAATAATTGAGAAATTTAAACTAAAAGCGCTCCTAAATTAGAATGCTCACCCGTTTCCCCAAATTTCTTGTTTTAAATTTTCATGTCTAGTTAACATAATTAACGATGTGTTAATGCAATATTATAGGCAATAATATGAAAATTGATTCTAAGAAATTTAATGAAATTATTTTAAGAAAATTAGGAAAATGGAAAAAAAATCTTCTCTCAGAAATAAATTACTGTTTCTAAAATCGGAATTGTAAAAGAAAGAAAAAAAACGATGATAGTGAAATTGGTAGTATTAAAAACAATCAACTTTATCATTGAACGGCTCAGCCGATTAATCGTCCGATTCTCAACACCCAATCAATCAGTCGTAATCGGTCAATTTGCTTATCGGTGCATCCCTAATTTTTATTTTAACTTCTTAAGAAACTTTTTTTTTTTATAAAATGTTTCAAAGCAACTAAAATCGCGCTTCTAACTATATTTAAAAATACTTGTGATAAAAGACTGAAGAATCTCCAAAATTGTTTCTTCCGGCGCGGCATTAAAGTTGAAATCTGAGAAATAGTGCTCTAAAAAACCGTCGTCGTCTCTTCATTCTGAAGAGATGATTATAAATAAAGTCTTTTTTTCACCGTTTTTCTAAAAAAAAACTAATGAAACTATGTCTTAAACTTATATGGAAAATTGTTATTTTTTCCCTATTTTGATGAAAGATAGATGATACTTATTTCGTTAAAGTAAGAAAAATCATGAATCTATATTTTCATCCAATTTTTGAGAAGAAGGGGAGGGGGATTTCAATAAATAAAAGTTTGTCGGAATGTGATCATTTTGCTCCTAATAAGCTTAAAAATGCTCATTAATTAAAAACAAGGGAATCTAATTAAAGGCCAGCAAAAATACTGAAGCGGTTTTTTTCTCTTAAAAATCAAACCATTTCCCTTTGTAACTGATAACAGAAATGCATTACATTGACCGTTTTATGATTGAAACGTTATGGATGGAGTTGACAAGCACTTTTTATCTCAAGAGCTCTAAGAGGAACAAGAAGTTCTGTCAAGAACTAAACGAGCCTACTTTCCCGTACATCGACATCGGCAATCTAGCATCTAATCAATATTCTCTTGAATATCTGAAACTGAAAATTATGTCAAACCTACCTTTATAACACTTAAAGCTGATTTCTAAAAGCAAAATATACCCCTCTCATCAGATGATCAGGACAAGTAAAAAGTAAATAAACGAGTAAATAAAGTTTTGTCGCACCTTTTAAAGAATGTAACTGCTATAGTTCTTCCGTAGAAAAATTTCACAATCGCTTTCAAATGAAAAAAAAAAAATAAATAAAAGTACAAAGAACATCAAAACACATTTTATCGAAGAAAGAAAAAAAACCTCGTTCGTTAATAAAATATCTCGAATTTTATTTTTAATCCGTTGCCAGTTGTTAAATATAAGTAAAGAATAAAATGCTCTCGTGAATGAACAATTTTTGTAATCAAAAAAAAAAAATATCGTCTGCCAAAAAAAAAAAAAATAAATAAATAATAATAATAATAATAAATTAAACAAAAAAAATGAATAAATAAACAAAAAATCGTCTGCCCAGTCAGTCATTTTTTTCTGAGCCTGCATTTCCGCCATGTTTGCGGAGTCGGAGTCGGAATCAGAGTCCTCACAGAAGATTTTTCAGAAAAGTACTTTACATACATTTTTTATCAAAACCGTTTTCTTACACAGTTAGTTTGAAGGAAATCCGCCTTTAAGTTCAGAATCAACATTCAATTTAAATTTCCCAGCAGGCGCTCATGTTAAAATTTTTTTGAACGGTTCATCATTGAACGAAAAATGGTTCAAATTGAAAAGTGAAATATGGGAATGAGTCTCTCCGAGATCTTTCGAACAAAAAAAGTTTATTCAATTCGGACGGTTCACTTAAAAGTTATTAGGTGGAGAAAGGTTGCTTGAACGGTTCAATGTTGAACGAAAAAATGTTCAAATTGAAAATTTAAATACGGTAATGAAGTATCCTTGCCGAGATCTTTCGAACAAAAAAAAGTTTGTTTAAATCGGACTGTTCACTCAAAAGTTATTAGGGGTGAGAGGTTGTTTGAACGGTTCAATGTTGAACGAAAAATTGTTCAAATCGAAAATTTAAAAACGGGAATGAAGTATTCTTGATAAGATCTTTCGAACAAAAAAAAGTTTATTCAATTCGGACGGTTCACTTAAAAGTTATTAGGTGGGGAAAGGTTGCTTGATCGGTTCAATGTTGAACCAAAAATGTTCAAATTTAAAATTTAAATACGGTAATAAAGTATCCTTGCCGAGATCTTTCGAACAAAAAAAAGTTTGTTTAAATCGGACTGTTCACTCAAAAGTTATTAGGGGTGAGAGCTTGTTTGAACGGTTCAATGTTGAACGAAAAATTGTTCAAATCAAAAATGTAGATACGGGAATGAAGTATCCTTGAAAAGATCTTTCGAACAAAAAAAAGTTTGTTCAAATCGGACTGTTCATTCAAAAGTTAGTATCGCGGGACCGGTTATTTGAACGGCTCAAAGTTGAACCAAAAATTGTTCAAATCAAAAAATCAAATACGGGAATGAGCTGTACTCGCCGAGATCTTTCCAACAAAAAAAAGTTTGTCCAAATCGGAATGTTCATTCAAAAGTTATTAGGGGGGGACAGACAGACCGACAGACCGACCGACAGACCGACACACAAATTCCCCATCTCAATACCCTACTTTCAAATTTTTAATTTTTCGATATTCATTTTACCTCTTTATTTTTTTAACTTGGCGATATTTTTTGGACTTGGCGATATTTTTTTTAACTTGGCGATTTTTTTTGGACTTGGCGATATTTTTTAGATGCATTAAGCTACTTTTCCTACTTTTTTCGTCTTTCTTTTATTTTTAATGGGAAAGTAGGCTAAAAAGCAATTTGGAGCGATTGGAATATTCGCCTTTGTTCTCACTGCCGGTGACGTATAACCCGGAAAAAAAACTGAGTAACTTCCGCTAAATTGTAAATTTATTTCTAATATTAGAAATCTATTACATTTGTCTCTCCCCCCTCCCCCCATTTTTTTGTTGGAAAATTGTTTGTATCTTTTGCTTGCAAAGGAAAAGAAACGGTAGCAGACAAAATGGTAAATGTTAGTTGAATCCCTCTATCTCGTCTTAAAGCATCTCGAAAAAGTTTTTTCTGTTAATTACGTTTTACTTTTTTTTTTCTCAAGCGGAATTTTAAATTTTCTAATCTCTAGTCGAAGAAATTACTGGACATTGCAATTTTAGCAACTTTTTAAAGACTGTAACAACAAAACTGGATGAACTTCATTTGCAGTTCGCAGGACATTTCTGATGCAGCTAATAATAGAACAGAAACCTGTCTAAAATTCATAAACTAGACTTTATTAATATTACACTACGTTGAAATTGAAGGGACAAGTGGCAAAGTAACAACTCATATATTTCATTAACAGGAATTAATTTAAAAAGGTAGTGAATAAATTTTTTGCTTAAGAAATCGCACATACGTTTGTGTGACAGCGACAGCGCACCAACAGAAATCTTATAGGCACTAGGATGTTAGTCCCCAGACACATAATTTCTCACAATATGTGTTGTGAAGTTTCAGTCGCCAAGGCAATAATAATTTTAGTCACCCGGAATTGCGTCGAACCCAGAAGTATATTTACTGAAAGTATTTACCCTCTTCTCCCTAGAAAAAATTTTAAACGGCAGTTTGTGTTACTGATGTTTCCCCGATATCGCAAGAATGTTGGGGGTACCACAGCAATGGCATCCGGGTCCGATATCCTAACCACTACTGTCTGATCTTCTAACGTAAAACCTTCCGCGCGTTTACGCATGCGTCAGGTCTTTTTCTGATCTTACCACCACAAATAGGGGTGTTAGGTAAGATAACAATAAGGGGAACAATAATAAAAAGCATTTTGAACCGTATCAAACAACGTGGAACGATGCTAATTTCAAATACATAGTTTAGTTGAATATGTCAAAAGGATATAGCAAATGTAAGTTTTAAATTGAAAACTTCGGGAAGTTATCTACACTTTTTTAAAGCTGTTCGCGAATGCTAGGCGCGGTTTTTCATGGGCAGGACAGTAGGCTTCGCAGCCAACTATGACACCTAATGACAACCATGAAATGTTGAATTTATCATATGTTGGGGGAAAGAAACATGTATAGTCAAGTCTCGATATACTCGAAGTCCCAAGGGACAGCTAAAAGCTTCGAGTTATTGCGAGTTTGTGAAAAAGGAAGTTCCCACAGTCTGCTCAAAGTTTGGGACCCAATGAAAACTTCGAACAAAGGAATAATCGAGATTTAAGGCTTCGAGTTTATCGAGCCTCGACTGATTTTTTTTTATTATTTAAAATGTTGTATAAAATTTCTAAGCGAAAAAAATTTGGAACAATGGAGCGTTACAAATTTTCCTGCTCTGCTTAAAAAAAAAACGTTTTGCTCCGTTTACGGATCTTCGATAGTCTCCCTCCTTCCCTCTAGTTTGGCCTTAATAAGGGGAAATGGGGATTAATTTTTCAACATTGAAGTTCTAAAAACGCAATTTTATACGATCTTTAAATGTTGGATGAAGAGGTTGGCGGCTTTCCCCCGAAGTGTTTCGGATTTGAAGTCTAAAAAACCTTATGCGATCAATATTTCGAAAGCCAGAATATCTAGTGAAATGTAAGTAATACAAAATCAATTCGCCTCTCGCTTTAAAAACTTTCTAATTCTGCCTTTGCTTATTCCCGTTGGATCTTACTTCCAGTAATCTGTGGCATCGTAAAATCTTAAAAGATAGACTAGCAAGTAAAGGCGAATGAATAAAAATGGGTTTGCGTGCAGTATTAATTGTCTCGTAAAAACAGATGTCAACCTTGAGGGACTCCCGCTTTAAAATCACTATCATTATTCTGTACATTAAATAAGAGATATATTGAGTCGACATTAAGTTTTTAATGATATGTCCCGTGACCATGAAGTATCTGAAACAGTTTACAAAACTTACGTAAGACGAATTATTTTAATAGAATTTTGAGCTTGATGTGTGAATAGATTGGAGATAAAACAATTGCGACAAATCCTTGATTACGACGGAAATAACATATGTGGGTCATTTTCAAAATTTGCTTACATTTGCTGTCCGGAGGTTAAAAAGACGATTTTGAAGCATAACTTAAATTTTAAATTCAATGCGAACAATTATTTTCTGCAAGAAAACACCCCAAAAAAAATTCTATCGCTCAAAAAATTATTGAAATTTATTTATTTATTTTTATATAAGTCTTTAAAAATGAGAATCAAGGCACAAACGCTTGTCCATTTCCAATTTTCGCAAGTTCAACTTTTTTTTATGTACTTAATTGTATAAAAAAGTATATACAACAAATTTTTTTTATATATTGACTATAGTATGATATTCATAATAATATTGACAATAGTAATTTTTTTTCAGAAATGTACGAATGGGTTATTTTCAAAATTGCTTACATTTGCTGTCCGGAGGTTAAAGAGACGATTTTGAAGCATAAATTATATTTTAAATTCAATGCGAACAATTATTTTCTGCAAGAAATACCCCAAAAAAATTCTATCACTCAAAAAATTATTGAAATTTATTTATTTATTTTTATATAAGTCTTTAAAAATGAGAATCAAGGCAAAAACGCTTGTCCATTTCCAATTTTCGCAAGTTCAACTATTTTTTTTATATACTTAATTGTATAAAAAAGTATATACAACAAATTATTTTTATATATTGACTATTAGTATATGATATTCATAATAAATATTGACAATAGTATTTTTTTTCATTAAGAAATGTATGAATATATTTTGTCCGGCAGTTCTTGTCAAGTCCGTTACCCTAAGATTATTTTAGCTAAAAAAGGTATTTATTGCAGTCAAAAGATGGTAACACGTATTCAGTTAACTTAACAAACTAGTGACGTAACTATTTCGTACCATTTTGTTTTCCTGAGTCGAGAAGTATTGCTGTGGCGTTTCGCACAAGATTTCTTCCAGGTGCGTATTTTTATTCTTTGTCAAGTCTGTTACCAAAGATTTTAGTATTAATTTTTACTTTTTCTCAACTTTTACCCCGAAATATTGTTTATTATACAACTCTAAGAAAATGCATATTGTTGTTCAATTTTTAAATTCGACAACCTAGCCATAATTTGACATTTTGGTTGAAATGTCAAGTCCGTTACTGGTCAAATCCGTTACCAAATGTCAAGTCCGTTACCATACAGTTTTTGATCAATATTTTAATGATCACAAACATCGTTTTAAGCTTCAGGGACGCAAATAATTTCAATTGAAGTTGGTTCTAGGCGCTATGATATAGTTTAAAAGTGAGATTTCATATTGATTTTGTATGGTAACGGACGACAATTTTCCTTGCAACTTAAAGTTTTACAACAGCATTTGAATACTTAATTATGCATCAAAGTGTACAACCAATAGCTTTTTCACACATCTAAAATATGTGACAAATCATCTGTTAGTGATTCTAACAAAAAATAGCAAATTAAAAAAATTACTTAAAAATTCTGAAATGTAAGCATATGGTGAAAATGACCCGAACATATTTTGTCCGGAAGTTCTTGTCAAGTCCGTTACCCAAAGATTATTTTAGCTAAAAAAGGTATTTATTTCCGTCAAAAGATGGTAACACGTATTCGTAATTATTTCGTACCATTTTGTTTTCCTGAATCGAGAAGTATTGTTGTGGCGTTTCGCACAAGATTTCTTCCAGGTGCGTATTTTTATTCTTTGTCAAGTCTGTTACCGAAGATTTGAGTATTATTTTTTACTTTTTCTCAACTTTTACCCCGAAATATTGTTTATTGTACAACTCTAAGAAAATGCATAAATTGTTGTTCAATTTTTAAATTCGACAACAAAGCCATAATTTGACATTTTGGTTGAAATGTCAAGCCCGTTACAATACAGTTTGGATTAATATTTTAATAATCACAAACATCGTTTTAAGCTTCAGGAACGCAAATAATTTCAAATGAAGTTGGTTCTAGGCGCTATGATATAGTTTAAAAGTGAGATTTTATATTGATTTTGTATGGTATCGGACGACAATTTTCCTTGCAACTTAAGGTTTTACAACAGCATTTGAATACTTAATTATGCATCAAAGTGTTCAACCAATTACTTTTTCACACACCTAAAATATGTGACAAAACATCTGTTAGTGATTCTGATAGAAAATAGCAAGTAAAAAAATTACTTAAAAATTCTGAAATGTAAGCATATGGTTATAATGACCCATGTATGCTATGTAATTACTAAAACCCGGATTATATGCACTAAAAAGACGTAAAAATATGCACGGACATGTGCATTAAAAAATCTGAACTAGATATTGAGAGCAATATGCACTAAAAACTGAAAAAAAAAAACACTCATAATTTTTAACTACACCTAAAAAGTAGTAACTTCTAAAAAACGTCCCTATTTTTCCTTTTATTCCTAAAGCGATTACTACGCATTAAAGAAATTATTTACATAATAAGTGATAGGGGCCATTAAATTACTATTGCAATAAACTGCAATATGGTTTTGAAGATTTTCTATTGTCAGAGATTGTTTTTTTTCCTTCATTTACTTCACTCTCAACTTCTATATAATTTCTAAAGTAAATATATATATCTATCTAAAAATATCTTAAAGCAAAAAATATGCATTTATTTAAAAACCCAGTTTTATGCATTTAATTACACTAACATCATAAAAAAGAGAAAATGTGTAATTGCATATGCACATATACATTTATGCACATATAATCTGAGTTCTAGTTGTTATTAATCTTTAGTTCGAAAAATTAAATTGTGAAGTTACTTTATTTATTTTCAAAAATTGAATTAAATAAATAGGATTTAAATAATTAAATTGCAAACGTGAATGAGGGATTTAAAAGATTATGATTCTTTAAACGAATGTGAAAACTTTTAGCTTTAAATAGCATTTTTGGCCACAATTAGGGATGATGCTCTTGAAGCATGCCCCCTACGCCTCCTTCTCGTAATCTGAAATGTCTGTTTATGTGATCGCTATGACATAGATCTCGCTAACTGTGGCATAGCTGATAGTTGGCTACTAACAGAAGCAGGTGTAGTAGGCAAACTCCGCCTATCTTAGTCAAACGCACTAAGAGAAGAATTTAATCTTTTTCAATTTGCTGCACCAATATCTGCTCCAAATCCAAACCAAATAAAAAAAAAATCAGTTGTTGAATTCTTATCTAAAACATTTAAAATTAAAAGATCATAATTGAAGGGTTTGTGGGAGATGAAGGGGATAAGTGACAAAATATAAATTGCGAGTAATTGAAGTTCAAAGTTTTATTGTTGTAGTTGTTGAAGCTTTTTTGTTTTCTGGTTTTGTCATAGTGTGCGCATGAAATTGGTCTATTGACATCTGCTGTCTGAAGTACCAAGTTTTATATTCTTACCTGTATCCATTGCTTACCATTGTACAGAGTGTTCAGTTTTTTAAATGTAACTTAGCCCCTTCATTCTCCAAGCCCTTCAATTATCTGTCGCTCTAGCTTCCTAAATTCGAAAAATGCGGAATTTAAAGTTCTCTTTATACTAAAAACTTAAACGATCATTTCCGACAATTCTGTTTGAAATGCCACGAGGAAATAAGTTTAATCCCTCCTCGCATAAGTGACGAGGAAGTTTTTTTCTGGAATCGCTTCTAACCGCTTAGAACAGAAAGAAAAAAAAATGGTATTTTTCCTTTGTCCTTCTGCATTATGAGTAAAGGTAAGGTGTTTTTGCTCACACGAGGAAACAGACGACGAATTGCAACTTTCGGTTACATTAGCATACTCGGCGTTCTTATCGGTATTATCAAGAGCGTGGCAGCATCATTTCGTCCTTCTGGATCATTCAGAATGGAAATTAGAAGGTTTGATAAACGTGATATAAGAGGTTGGTATCATTATAAGCTGAATGTTATATCTCCTTGAGATGATTTCTGCCTCCAGCCTCATTTGTGGCTATTCAACACTAATGATTTCGAATAAAAGTAAAAATTTAGTATCTGGATGTCGTAATCGGGCTGTAGGTATATGTTGTGAAGAAATATTTTGGAAATTTGTGGTCTTTGTAAAATCTGACATTGACAATGAAAATTTTTCAAAATTAAACTTCTTCAGATTGTAACATACGAGGGTTGTTTTTTTTTTTTTAACCTCCGTTTTGCTAAAAATAAACGGATTCAAATAAAAAAAAAATTATTATCAAAAGTAAGGCACAATGCTCTACAATTCTCACCTTGACGATTGAAGCAATTGTTATATCTGTGAACACGCTTTATAATAGCCTCCTCGTAAAATGTTGCCGCCAATGATTGGAAGTGAGTTGTGACGGTGTTTTTGGGTTCCACGCCACTTTGGAAGCACGGTGCCTTTCCAAACCCCAAGCAGGGGTGACGGGCATTGCCATGCCCCCAAGCAGGTGGGCATGGCAATGCCCGTCATCATAGCGCTCGTGTAACCCGACGGTTCATCCAGCAATTTCAATGGGACATTTTTGAACACCCACCAACCCACCATAAAGTTCCGATCGAGCACCAAGTGACTTTCATGTGTTCCCTGAACTGAAGCAGGGATTTGGAGACCCCTGCTTGGGGTTTGGAAAGGCATCGTGCTTCCAAAGTGGGGTGGAACCCAAAGACACCGTCACAACTCACTTCCAATCATTGGCGGCAACATCTTACGAGGAGGCTATTATAAAGCTTATTCACAGATATAACAAATGCTTTCAATCGTCAAGGTGATTATGTAGAGAATTGTAGAGCATTGTATCTTACTTTTGATAATATTTTTTTTTTATTTGAATCCGTTTATTTTTATAGCAAAACGGAGGTTGAAAAAAAAAAAAAAAACTCTCGTAATTATTTTTACATTTTGATCTTTAAATCGACTGTCAGTAAGTATTGTGTTCTAAATATTTTATAAATACAGGGTATTTGTAAAGTCTTGCACTGGCAGCAAAAATTCATTTAAAAAAAAAATTCTTCAAAATTGAATTGCGATTCTTTTTATGTTTTGATCTGAATCTCAAAAAGTGTTTACACATCTTTAATAACCTTTTCAACTTTGCACAACTTAGTTTAAAAATAAGAAATTTCTCTAATACTTTATCAATATTTATTATTATTATTGACTCTCTTTTGATACAGCTCAAAAATCTCAGCATTTTTTAGAGTACTATGCGTATCAACTTTTAAAATTGATGTTTGAGAGCATTGATTCTTCAAAACATTGATGTTCTTTTTTGTCGATGTATCGATAGCATCAGTGTTTAATTCCATACAATAGGTGTTCTGTTATGAATGTCGCAGCTCTAAATGTTTTGTTGGAATCAAAGAAAAATAGATGATGAAATTCAACCATGGTTAAAATCTCTTAATTGCTTTAATGTATCAAACCGTGAAAACAGAGCAAAATCCAAATTTATTGACGTTGCCGCTTTATTGACCTTGCCGCTTTATTGACCTAGCCTGCTTTATTGAATCATAAGGGTCACTACTAGAAAAATTCTACGGAGCTGTGACTCCATAAATGTTTCCTGCTTTCGATAATGTTTCTTTGTAAGTAACATCATGTTACTACAAGGGGTTTTCTAGCAGCAATGCTTTTTTTTTTACTGTGTTTGCATTGAAATCTAAAAATACTTAATGAACTTTGCGCACCAACCATCAAAGTCTGCACATTTTTATTCTAAGAAGCAGCACCACTCTGAGACAAACGTTTCAGTTAACAATCCCGGTCATACTAATATATCAACGGCAAACTACAGCTTTACTCCTTAGGAAATAATCAAACTAATATATAAAAATTACGTGTCCCTTGTATCTTAATGAGATAACTATCACCTGTAGGATTAACTATATTTTCAACTTGCAGTATGATCCAATTACATGCTCGGATACGTAACACAATTAACCGCTATAATTTTTGATTGCGATTATCATTGTAAGTGCTTTTTGATTCTTTACTTTTTTCTAATTACAATTACATCACAATAAGGCACTGTGTCTATCTCCGAAGATGCAGAAACGTTGCAAGTTAGCTGAGTGAGTGCAAGACTTTTAGAGATAAATCAATCACAAGTAAACACCAGCTTTGTGAAATTATATGGATACAAGTCAGAACAATGAACAAAAGACTTATTAACTCAGGCTGAGAACCGCCCAGCGACATGGGGCATGATAAAGTGATGGAGCGGTTAAAGTGGTTTATAGAAACTGTGTAATTGCCTAGATACACAAGCTTACACTTTGTATATTTTTGAGGCTGTACAGCAATAAGTGCGAACCTTAGAGAAATTGGTGTATTGCCGTCACTTGTACACCTTTATGACGATAACATTCAACAAATCGCAAAAGCAGTTATAAGGATCCATGGAGTTATTTAGTTCGGCTAAGTCATAGACACGACAAAAAAAAAAAAAAAATAAGGAAGCTAATGAACATATTGCCTTAAGGAGCATGATTTTGAAGTGCAACATAAGGTTTTACCATTTAAACCATGAGCTTCTAATGCTTCTACAGAGCTGGGTTTGGTATCCGTAAAGTTTTTTTTTTTTTTTTTCAAGGAATTTAATCTACGAGGAGGAAAGTATGCTTTTTGTCTATTAAGAACAAATAATAAGCAGACTCTGAATTCTGAAGAATATCTTTATCATATCTCCGTCATATCAATGTAATCTGTAAGGAATTTCTTCATAGTTTGAACGAAATTTTTTTGAAGAACATATAAGACATCGTACAGAACCTGAGGATAATGACTATACAAATGTAATAACTAGACCAGTATTGTAACTGTTTTCAGATAATTCTTTGTTATCATAGTTTATAGAAATACCTAAGTAGAGCTGGTTTAAAATGTTCTGGTTAAACGTGTAATAGATATAGGTCAATGTCAGTAATAAGATATAACTCTTTGTAACGAATATCTATATCCAGGCAGGGTGAACAAACTGTTCAAGGAAAGATGTTCTTAAAAAAATCGTTATTTATGGTGTGCTACTTAGCGGTATCTGCTATCATTCAGGCTTCAATAAACTCTTTGCGAAGATTGTCTGTATTTAAGGAATTTTAACAATTTGCCTGAAAACGTGTTTATGTGTAAAAAACGGTTAAATTCTGCATTTAGAAATATGCACATAACTCGATTAAAACGCAGATAAAGAGTGTCTGCATCAATAGAGAATGTCTTATCAGTCTGTGGAAAATGTCCACATCTATGGAACAATACCATATGATGCCTGAATAAATACAGAACCTAGTTGACTTCTCGGCAAAGGATTTTTATGGACACTGCTGAACTATCAATCGCATGATCTTTGTTGTGTGGATAAGGGATAAACTGATTATTTACATTGGATATTCAACTTTCAGAAAAGAGGCACAGCTCTTCATGATACCTTATTTAATTTACCATTATATTATCTCCATTTATTTATTTGTAACTGGTTCTCACGTAAAGGTAAACAAATCGCAAATTTTCCCCCATTGTTTTGATTTAATGTATAAAAACGAATTATTCTCCCCTCCCCTGAAAAAAAGGCTAATTTTAAAAGCTGCTATCATTTCAGAAAACTTTTAAATTCTATAAAAAAAATAGAATTTTTCCAACTTCAATTAGGAAAAACTATTTATATTGCATTAAGGACCGCTTTAGATCCACAGAATTACGAAAGCGAATTGCAGAACAACTTTTTAAGAGAATTGTGTGTATATTTAATCTTTTAAGTCCAGATATTTGCATCCTAACTACTTCCCTAACGCTCGTCCCCTTTTGCATAAAGTTTTTGTACTCTTCCATCAGTGTCCACTCCATGCTTTGTCACATCATTTACGGCTCTAAATGAACTAAAAATATTACTTCACTTTTTTTTTTTTTGTACTTGTAACCTACGTCTTCTTTCCATTCTGTCACATCTCTTAGTAGAAACTTTGAAAACACACTCCCAGTTTAAAAAAAAAAAATCACAATGTGTTTATTTGATTAAAAAATCAAGAAAATCCTTCTCAAGGATAATATCTCTCAAATTCGCTTGAACTGTTCACCGCCTACTTCTGTTTTTAAAGAGTCCGCCATTTTCTCTTTCTTTTCTTGAGTAACATAGTCGTCAAAAAATGTAAGAGCCACGAGTATTTCTGATAGTTGTAACTAATTATTTCATTCTCTTTTGGACTTTTTAAGAGCTGCATTTCAATCGCTGTGGTGAGTTTAGTGGAAGTTTGTCAGTAGTTGACCAACTCTTCCTAATAAGGTTTTACAACAGATTCGAATTCTAAATTCCTGTTCGGAAAGCCCAAATTGTACTCTAAATATAATATCAGCAGGCGATCAACAGTTTATTTACCCACAATACCTTCTAAAATTTTCATCCCAATAAATGGCCAAAAGAACATCATTAGTATTGCAACATTTTCTCCGCTATCCATTTTGAGGCTTCGAATGGAATATTTGTTTGCAGTGTACTCGGGAAGAATCATGGATCACATATTACGCTCTTTAGTGTCTTTTCAAAGACAATAGCTGTTTTTTTACGACTCAGCTTTGCTGAATCAAGTCGCGCAGCAGCATTCTTATCTTGTATTCTTATCTTATTCTTGCTACTTCTTTTCCTTTTGTAAGGGGGTAAGTAAATCACAAGATAAAGTTTCATCTACATTTATTGAACAACTGTCGTTTTCTGAAAGCTACATTTCTCTTTATCTTTATATTCATCGGAAGTAATTAGCACTTGTTCAAACAGTCTGGATTTATTTATTTCTTCACGTTTCTCTAAACTTCTTTTTTTTAAACAAATCATTTTCACCTGTCTTTAAAAAAAAAATCATCAAAGTTATCCGCTTTACCAGGCTATCCAATTTGTCTTTTAGAAACTATGAAATCTTTTTTTTTTTTTTGTGATTTTAAGAGAATTAGCATGAGTAATATCCAACCGTTTTTCAAGAGAAGTTCTGCAGATTTAACTGAAAAATGAGACTTATTCTTAGAATTTTAAAGTTGTCTCCTCAACACCAAAATCAATCCGGCTCCGACTCTAAAGGATTGGTTTATATTGTGAAATAAACATTGTTGAGATGGTTTTTTTTTTTTTTTTTTTTTTTTTTTTTTTTTTTTTTTTTTTTTTTTTTTTTTTTTTTTTTTTCAATTTTAGTTTTAATTAATTTTATTTTTGACAACGAGGAAATTCAGAGTGCATTATTTTTGAACGCAGAAAAAGAACTTCGGAGACGATTTTATTCCTGATGAAAATTATTTAAGATGACATTTATTTATTTATTCATTTATTTTCTGAAGCATATTTATTTATTTATTTATTTTGAATTGCTGGCAACGGATTAAAAGTAAAACTCGAGGCATTTTATTTTCACCCAAAAGAAAGAGGTACGAACGAACTTAAATTATTATTACAACTTTATTATTTTATTATTATTTTTGCAAAATATTAATTTGATGTGCTTTCTACTTTTATTTATTTATTTATTATAATTATTATTTTTATTTGATTTTTTTGGAAAATTATCAAGGAATTCTTTTATGGGAAAGAAAAGCATGTCGCACACTGAGAATGAAAAGGGAATGAAAAAATAATAATAATGCTAATAATAACAACAATAATAGTTTTAATGATAATGATTTTTATAACCCTTTACGTTTAGTAAGGTGTGTCCATGTCTCTTGGGCTACTGTAATAATCTGGTCCTGAGTGTCTAAATGGAAAATTAGACAACCTCAGTCAGTTG
Source organism: Uloborus plumipes (assembly GCA_038373865.1). NCBI lineage: Eukaryota > Metazoa > Arthropoda > Arachnida > Araneae > Uloboridae > Uloborus > Uloborus plumipes. Next base: position 16,955 of record JAXGGA010003594.1, read on the forward strand.
AGATTCTCTGAAGCCTGAGATTTTTTTTAAAGTCCTTAACGGATTAAGAAATGCACTAGCGATTGTGTTATGATCTTACATGAAATGTCCATCACTGTCATGTAGCATAACTCTCCAAATTTTCATTCACTGTAAAAAATAAATTGTTGTTTTTTACAGTATAATACTATGAGTCGAGGTTCTAATTTAAAACTGTAAAATGCACAGTAATAAACTAAAATTTGTAATTTTACAGTTCATTACTGTAAAATTAGGAATTTTACAGTTTATTACCATAAAATTAGCTTTATGATACTGTAAAAACAACAGTATAATACTGGCAGCAGAGGTTCCAGTTTAAAACTGAAATTAGCAAGTTTACAGTTTATTATTCTACAATAAGTAATTTTAAAGTTTATTACTGTAAAAGTAACAATTTTACAGTTTATTATCATAAAATTAGCTGTATTATACTGTAAAAACAGCATTTTATTTCTGCAGTGTAGGAAATATCCGTGCATTTCAAAGGCAGTAGTTTTCATCCAAACTAAATGTTTTTCATATTTGAAGTTAAAAATCAACGTAAATAAAGCACAAATAAGGCAGAAAGTACAGCAAATAGCTATTTCAAATCTACAATGGAGCCCCTTCCTCAATTGCAGCCTTGAAACAGCTATTTGCTGTACTTTCTACCTTATTTGTGCTTTATTTACGTTGATTTTTAACTTTAAATATAGTTCAGCACAAAGCTTATTTGATCATTTTTCATTTAAATGTTTTTCAGTCTGCAAAAAGTAAACCGACTACAGATCATAGGCTATAGTTATTTTAAAGACACGGACTGAAATTCCTAATTGATAATTAACTCTGAATTTAATCACTGAGCGTTGACTTAATCATCCTGATGGTCAAATCCTTAAAAAAAAAAATCTGCCGTGAAATCATTTATAGAAAAATCAAGGTTTCACTTCACCGCATTTTTACAGTGCATCAGCTGCCAAGGTCTACCGCTTCGTCTGAAATGGAAAGAACTTTCCCGCGTCAAGGTCTGTTTTTTAATCAAATTTTGTTCCAAGTAAATCCGAAACAAACATGGCTAACCTTGGGGAAGTAACAGGTTGTTGACTTACAGCGTTTTTCCAGTTGCGGTTTCTCATGCAGACAAAAAAGAAAATGGTTTGCTTCCTATGTAATTTCTTATGTTGATTAGCTAATTTGAATTGAAGGAGCAAGGGGATAATGGTGATACGTGATATTTGAATTTCGCCGATTTACACAAATTCAAATTAGTGTATGTTCAATTGTGTTAACCCAACTGAAGGGGGCAAGTGAATAAAGGTGATATGTGACAATTTTTTAAATTTCTAGAAAAAGCTTTCAAAAATAATTATTACCTTATCACCTTCATCCATGGTAAAAAGTAAGTTTTTCAAAAATTGTCACATATCACCTTTATCCACTTGTCCTTTCAATTTCTGAGAGAAGTTAGGAAGTTATTTTTTTTAAACTATCACAAGTTACGCAATATTGTCGGATCAAAATATGCTGCGAAAGATTGCCAGTATAAATTCTTAACATAAGAAGAGAAGTGTGGGGGAAAAAATCATTTTAGTGACATTTAAAAACAATTTTCAAACGGAAAAAAAGGGAAAGATAAATAAATAAAATAATAAAATATTGATGTAAATAGCATAAAAATATGCCTGTGTTATTATATTCTTGAAATGTCGCCAAGACTCTACTCCAGAGGCATTTTTAACGCCAGGCTACCAAGCGTACATTTTCACCCAGTAAAAATATGAAATATAACTCTGAAATTTAGTGAATCGTATTTTAGCATTTTTTTTCTTTTGACACACGTTTTGCATCATGGAAATGAAAAAAAAAGAAGCAATTGAAATTTTAAGAATATTATATTCAAATACTTTTATTAAAAAGTTGGTTGTTATTTCTTAATTCAAAATTTCAAACATTTTAAGTATTAAAAATCAAAGTAATCCACAACCTTTCAATTCCATCTTCTATTTCATGCTTAGAAAGACGGCTTTTTCACGGAATTGATTTATTATGTTCTTTTCTGTCTTCACGTATTTCACTCAACTCCAAAATGAATTTCACTCTTCTGAGAACTGCCAGAGAGTATATTTTCGCGCCTTGTAATATTTTTCTCGACTTTTTAAGAAACTGAAGACTTGATTTAAATGTTACTAAACTACCATTTCTAAATTTCATTTAGTTAGAAGTATAATTGTCTTCTTTCACACAAAAATTTTCAACAGACGTAAAACATTTTATTTTTTTCAAATTTTTAAAGACTTACCAGAAAACCAAAAGATAGTATTATAATGAAAAACGTTTAAATAACTGGAAATTGAAAGAACATTTGGAAACATGTTTCTTGAAGCATAAACGATTTGCCCTGGTGTCCACGTTATCAAAATATAAGGTCGTAAAGTCCGCCCAAATTTTAAGAAAAGTTGCAAGATTTTGCGAGATTCGATGAGTAATGGAAGACTTTTTCCATGCGCTTTGCAAAAGGTGAAATCTGGTACCAGGGCCGGTCATAGGGGCAAGCGACACAAGCAACCGCTTGGGGCGTCGAGCTAGGTGGGACGCCAAATGCAGTCAAAAAACAAAATAAAATAAAAAAATAATAATAATAAATTTAAAAAAAGAAGAAAGAAAAAGAAAAACGAAATAAATCAAACAGGGGGAGGGGGGTTAATATTTTCCCTTCAGCTTTTCGGACACTCTGCTACCCAGCCGAACCTCACTCAGTTAGCTCGTATAATAATTAGGCTAGCTTAATTACTGCCTTTGGCCTTATAGAGTCGAAGAAGATGCTTGCAAAGGATGCTTTTGAAGGATATATATATATATATTTTTTAAATAAGCAAATAGCTGTAACTGGATTTAAAAAAGTGAGTGGGCAACATTTTTTTGGGAGCTGAAGGCTTTATTTTGGACTATATTTGAGTGACAAGAAAGACAGGCTTCGGAGACTGTGATATGAGTGCTTTGGGACTATAGCTTTAAAAACATAGTTTTTTTTCATAGTTTTGTCAACGTTAGGGAAACGGGGAGAAAGTTCGAGAGCTCTCCTCTGGTAATTCTTGGAAGTTGAAAAGAAAGACATTTTGGGCTGTTTTTGGTGATATATAAAAATAAAGGGTATATTAATTTTCGAAGAATTTAACAACCAATAAATTAGTATTAATCTCTTTTATCTTTCTCCGAAAATTTTATGTAAAATAACCGTTTTGAAAAATATTTTTAAAAACTTAAATCTCCGGAATTCATGTTTATTTTGATCAGTCCCATGTGTATCTTTTTAATGCCTCTCATACACGTACCGGCAGGAGTGGAACGTGGATACCTGGTGGAGAAAAAAAATGGTTGAGGGCGCCAAATTATTATCCCCTTGTGTGGAATTTCTTGGTCGGACCGGCCCTGTCTGGTACTTTCGTTTTCTTGCCAAATCTTGAAATGTGGCGCTTTTCTTAAAATTTTGTTAGACTTAAAGACCTTATATCTCGATAACGGAAGCACGTGGGCAAATCAGTTTTGCGTCAAAAAAAGTGCTTCAATGCGCTGTTTCGATTACTACATATTTAAACATACAGTGAACTCTCACCTATACGCCGCTTCATTTATGCGCCTTTTTCACTTATACGACGGTTTTTAATGGTCCCAGCACATTCCATAGCAAAATACTGATAGTATCAATCGTTTATGCGTCGCTCTCAAGATAAATATTTCACTTATGGGCCGAATTTTCTCTAAAATGTAAAAAAATTCAATTTATTTTCTTTAAAAAATAAGCATTTTGCTTCATTTTTCCCTTTAATCTTTCGCTTTTATTTCTCACGGAAGGCATTTTTTCTGCATGAACTAGAGTTAGGAGAGGGACAATTATCTATTATGCATAGTTAAAAAAAACAAAACAGTTTGTAATTATGTATGCTACAATTTTTGTTTTCTCTTTATCAGTGTAGTTACGTTACAGTAATTGCCAAACCGTAGTAATATGTCCCTTTTCTATAGAAAAATTCTAATTCATTCCCTCATTAGAAACTGTGTTGCGTTTTTGGCCTTTAAATAGGCGTGTTCACTTATACGTCTCTCTCACTTATGCACCTTTTTCTGTTGGTCACTTGGGCCGGCGTATAAGTGAGAGTTCACTGTTTCATTGTTACATTATTCATGTTGTTCTCTGATTGTGATAAGAACTCAGCCGACAAGATAAATTTTAAGAGGAAGCGAATACAAATCGTGACTAAACATATTTCAAAAGTTTTAATAGTGAATAAATAACCGAGGATAATTTATTAAAATTTCTCTTAATCTAAGGCAAAGTGTAAACATCGCGAGAGGATATTGTATGGATTATAGGACCTCGCTGTATTCAAAGAACATAATCATTAGTATTGTTTGATGTTACGCAGTGCAATGACTGCACGAAAGAACCCAAATTTGTTTAAAACGCGCAAGATTATCACGCACTTCTTGTGACTCATGACACAATCATCGTGAATATTTGTGAGAACTTCGAAATAAGGAAAAGTCTATTGCAACCATTAACCATTGTTCAGCTTCATGCAATAATTAACTTTTTTCCTTTCTTTGTTTTTTTTTTCTTTAGTCTTCAGAAAGGTTGTGAAGTTTGACATCGGTATCACTAACAATTTTACATGCTATACTAGACTCATAAAAATAGTTAACTTTTAGTGGTTTAGTGACAAGGTGATTCTGAAATTTATTTTTATTCCATCCTTAAATTATTTTAAATTTGGAGAATCACTATTGCAGTGGACGAAGGTTAATTGAATTAGCAGCTTTAATGTATCAAAACATCGGAAACAGAGCAAAATTCAGTTTTATTAAATTTACCGCTATATTGAATCAAATATGTTAAGAACAAACATCATTCATATAAGCAGCTGTCACTGCTTTGAAAGAAATTCTTATTATTTAGACACACAGGGCAGAAATGTACTAAACCGAAACTTGTACATAAATTCACATACTATGCGGCAATAAAGCGCTAGTAAAGCTGAACTAAAGGCTTTTTTCAAAAGTAGGGTTGATGGATTTAGCAAATGAGACATATTCACATACGAGGGTGTGCTGAAAAGTTCCTGGCTTTGCACCCTTCTAGTTGAAAATTGAAAAAAAAAAGTGTTACCATAAGAAAGCTTGTTATTTAGTAATAGTACTGTAAAAATCTATGTTGCTTCCTACTCTATTCGCCATTTCAAACTTGAGGTAGAAGATAACATGGCAGAGGCTCAAGCAAAATTCACGATGCAGTTGATTAGCGTTATGAAGTTTTTGTTTTCTCCAAAGAAAGTCCGCAAAGAACATTCGCATTAAAAAGTTACAGGCACTAGGTGAGAACAGGACTGTTCTTCCTGTCGAGAAACAAAAGCTTCATCACGCTCCTCAACTGCATCGTGAAACTTGCTTGAGCCTCTGCCACGTTATCTTCCACCTCAAATTTGAAATAGCGAATAGAGTGGGAAGCAACTTACAATTGTGCAGTAATATTACAAGATAACAAGCTTTCTTATTGGTAAAAAAAAAATTTCAACTAAAAGGGGCAAAGCCAGAATTTTTTCAGCATTTCTTGTATAGTAGCTCTTCTCTCATTCTCTCGGTTGAAAAGAAATACCATGCTTTTAATGTACGTCGGAATCGTAGAGTCAGACTGATTTTACGTTAAAGGAGTCAGCATTGGGACTCTTGGAGTTGGAGCTCGGAGACATTCGAATTTCAGGAGTCAAAAACAGTTTAGTTTAACCCCTCCCCACTTCTCCCACAAGTCCTCAGCTCTGACAGAAGAGGAGTCGAAGTCGGACTGAAGTAAAGGAATCGGAGTTGGGAATTAGATGGTTTGAAATTCTACGAGTCAGAGTCTCTCCAACTGCGCTGCTCTCATTGTTGGTTTGCCTCTTTTAAAATGTTCAAGAAATTAAAAACGAGTGATTTAGTCAAACTCGTCAACATTTCCTAGAGCAAGAAGATCAATGTTCTATTTGTTTCTAGAAATATAACCTTTCAATTTTTCTAGATTTAGCAAATGAGGCATATTCACATACGAGGGGGTGCTGAAAAGTTCCTGGCTTTGCACTCTTCTAGTAGGAAATTGAAAAAGGAAAAAAAGTGTTACCATAAGAAAGCTTGTTATTTAGTAATAGTACTGTAAAAATGTATGAATGTATGAATCATGCGTTATGAATGAAAAATGTCCAAAGGCGGATCTAGAAATGTTTCAAGGGAGGGGCGATTGATTTATTACGTATCTTAACGACCAATCTTGGTTTATATAATGTTGACCTCATATGTTTTTTGGACTTCATTTGCGAAACGTATCCTGCGTAGAGCCCTAAACCTCTCTTCTACTAGCATCAAGGATAGTCTTAAACATGCCTTTTTTGAACTTCAATGTTGAAAATTTCCCAGAGGTGACTCCCCCAAGGGAGGGGCGGTCACCCCCTCCCTTGTATCCGCCCCTGAAAATGCCCAAAACAGATCATTTAATTAGTTCTGAAATGACTAATAACTATATAACTACCTACATTTGAAAATAGCTAAAATGCGAACAATTTACATCAAGGCTAAAAAACAAAATTGTTTTATCTGTTAAAAAAACTTAAAAAAAAGCTACATGGGCAGTTTCTTAAAAGCATCCAAATTAAACTTTTGCAATCAACAAGTATGGTTAATCCATTTTTTTCAAACTAAAAAAACCCCTATCCTTCAATGGTGGTTCTGCCACATCCGGCTAGAAACAATGGAGTCAGGCGAACCTGCATGGGGAAAGGTCCCACTTATAGTCTTCAGAAAACAATTTTAGAACGTTTCGAAATATTCCAAATTATGCAATGGCAAGAAAGAAAAAGCATGCATTTGCATCTTACGTAACATTAAGAAACAAAGTGCAAATATCATTCTTTGAAATGTTATTCCTTCATATATGGGTCATTGGGACTCCAGTTCAAAAGTGAGAGGGGGATTGTGGCTCATTGTCAAGGTAGTCTGTGGTGACCCTAAAAGAGCACAGTGCGGGAAGAGCAGAGGAATTATGAAGCTGAGATAATGAAGGAGGAGAGAGAAATTCTGAAATGTTCCGCACGCGCATGCGCTTTTTATCGTTTGCAAATCTGGAGTGTTAGATAATAGCTGTGTAGTTTCACTCATCGCTTCGCCACGAGCAGTTGTTGCCATTGCGTCTGTAGGTGAGTTGTGGTTGATTTTCAAATTTAAATTTTCTGCTCTCGAGTAATTTAATGAGAAATTGTTAACTCATCTGCAGAACGCTTTTTTATATTTTTTATTCGGAAATAAATATTTTAAGTGTACATTTGCACATTTTAATATTTCATTCTTTTAATTTCTCTTAGATTTACCATGCGTAATGCTTGTGCAAGTTTTGGTTATTAATGAGCTTGTGATTTGGAGTATTTTTAATTCAAGATATTTTTCATTTGTTTAAGCATACAAATGTAATTAAAACAAATATTATAACTAAGTAAAAAAAATCATTCCCCAAACATAAATTTTCAAATATGAACAAGAATAAATCAATAAGCAAATACAATGGAATAATTTTTCACAGTACTATCCAAAGGCACTTAATTTTAACTTCTTCCATACGCTGCAAAAAAAAAAAAGCGCAAAACTGTTTTTCAGGACCGTCATTTCGAATGTTTCCGGGGGGGGGGGGGCAAAGGGTGTATACACAATGTAAAATTAACCAATAAATGGCAAAAAACATGCCTACTTACCTGATTTCCCGAAGTCAGGGGGGATGACCTCCCCTCCCCTGAACCCCGAAATGACGGGCCTGCTGTTTTTACAGTATAATACTGGAAACAGTTGTTCTAGCTTAAAACTAAAATGCTCAGCAATAAACTGTAAAACTAGCAATTCTACAGTTTATTACTGTAAAATTAGCTGTAGTATACTGTAAAAGCAGCCTTTTATTTTGTGCAGTGCAGCTACAGTTATTTTACATAGTAATTGTTGAAAAGCGAAAACAATATTTAGATCATAGAAAACTTTAGAAAGGAAAAAAGAAAGAAGAAACTACAGATTAATAACTCACTCATGACAAAAATAAAATTGGCCGTAGCTCATACTTTGAAAGGGAAATTTTTAGCGCTTCGAAGCGCTTCGGAATCAATCAATCAATCTCTTACTTTCGTCACTTTTCATTTTTCCGAAAACTGGATTTCTGTTTTTATTGCTATAGCTTTGTTTTCTTCTATTTTTGGAAACAAAACACACAGAAAACATGCAGTGCTTTGAGGAAGTTATGCTCTTTACATAAAAATATGAATTGCAATTAAAGCGACGTGCAGGGAAAAAATAACAAACAGAAACAAGAGTTCGAGAATTTCCGAATGATGGTGCCCCCACGCCGCGCTTTTATTCTAAGTGCAGCCGAAAAAAGGATGTTCCTTCCGCATCCACGGCAAGGAGTGTGTTGAAGAACGACTATTTATTCCCGCTTCTTTATTTTGCTTACTGGTGCAATTGCACAGAGCGTTTTCAGTTTCACTCTTTATCAGCAAAACGATTCAATTTGTCCTTAATTCATACAATCCAACGAAAATCATTTTGTGTTGGATGTTAATTGCTCATTCCTACTCATTTGTGCCTTTTACGTTGTTTTGTTTTCTTTTATTTTTCAAGCACAAAAATATTTATTTGTTATTCACGGTGTTTTCTTTTCTTTTTTAAATTTATTTCCCAGCTACGGCGTTGCCAAAAGTAAAGGTAATGATTTCAGCAGTGTATGCATGTTTGTATTTACGTATGCTCCACCGTAGCTCCTAAACTAACTATTCGATATTGATGGATGAGGTATCTATCGATTCGTTATTATAGCCCAGGGTAACAGGCTACACTTTAACGGACTTAAAAAATAGGAGGGGTCGATATTATGTCTTGTACACCCCAATTTAAACCTCAATTTTAAAATAACCGCTACAGTATACAAGCAATAACACAAAGCATTAATTTTAAATGTTGAATGAAAAACACAACAGTGCGCAAAAGAAAAAAAAATGTGTATATGGGTGATTCTACGGTCAATGCGTTTTTTGTGTCCCCAAAGAAAAAATAATCTGTTTAATTTCACACTCATTATGACACTAGTAGCCGCTATTTTTATGATTGTAGTGGTAAGGACCAGACGAAATTTCAATTTTTAGGGGGTTTATAGATACCAGGGGAAAATGCGTTGCCAGGGGAGTGACACTATTGGCAGAATTCTGGTTTTATTTACAATTATTTCACTTATTTTTCGGTGTAAAATCATAGTATGGACACATTTCTACAAAACCTGTATTCAAAAATTTTTTTCGCATTGTAATAAAATAAAAAAACAATCTTGAAAACACGACATGTTGCATGCAAGTCTCACCGCAGATCCCAAATAAAAATACTTCCCGCATTATTTACGTTCATTCAAATTGCTTTCACAGGGGCAAATAATATTAAAAATGAAATTAATTATGCTTATACACAGTTTTAATGTATATTTACCCTTTTTTGGAACAAAACTGCCAGAGGAGTGACGCCAGAGAAGTGACAAAATCACACATTACATATAAAAACAACATCACGCGTTCTTACCAGAACTTCACGTAAACCGTGATGTCTGCACACAACAAGCATTACATTATACATACGCACACTTATGTTACGATGAAATATAAAAAGTTATACTTACCAGGGGAAATACTACAGCGACTGGCGCAGTACGCTTTGAGGCACTTTCAACGCGAACCGATTCAATAACATTCGAATTTTTTTTTTAACTCTTAGCTTGCTTTTGACTTTACTCAGTATTACACTGGTTATTCGCAATCAACATCACCCTTATGCATTTTTTATGCGAAATTTCAGTCTTTGAAGCTCGCCAGGTGAGGGTGACACTGTTGATATGGCCCGTTGAAAAGTGCATTTTTTAAAAATAATAATAAATATTTTTTCAATGTTTACTGATGAAATATGTTTCTCTGTTAATGTAAGTGTATGGTTATGGCAAAAAACATTATGCCAAGTTAGCAAAAATTGAACGTCGAACATGTTTGTATAAAAACTAGTATTTGAACATGCCAGGGGAGTATACATTTAGGACTATTTTCAGTTATAAATTCCAAAATAAAATAATTGTAGTAAATTAATTAGGTGATCCATATAAAAGATAATAGTCTGTAAGGCTTAAGCATACAAAAACATTAATAAAATCAGTTTAACATGAAGTTTTTCCATTGACCGTCTGAATTCAAATAGCGTAGAATCACCCATATATATTTGCTTGCATGCAATTTAGCAATTTAACATGAAGTGTTTTCACTTTTTTTTTTCGTTTTGTTATTTGTATAATTTTTAATCTTGTTTCTGGCAATTTTGATTTTTCCATAATATTACGAAACGAATACTTTGATGCAATGATGAACGAGCAAATTTTATGAGCTGAAATGAATAAATTATGCAAAGCAACGCTTTTCCAATTTTGAGAAATTTTGTAGTAAAAAAAAATGAAGTACCAATTTTATTTTTGAACTTCATGGAGAGGAAGGACATCCATGTCCGACCCGGGATTCAAACCCGAAACCTCCCTATCCAGTCAGACTTCTCTGGCAACGAGACAAGGTAGCCGGCTTTAAATTTTATGATAACATGAAGAACAAAACACACACACTCCTATTTAGTTAAATATTTATTCTTTAAACACTTGAATCGATCAGTTAACCCATTAATGCCTGACATTTTTTTCCAAACATATTTTGTATACTGGTTACAAACAGTGTTTAATGGACAGGAAAAAAAATATTATGTAAAAAATAAATTTTTTGTTAAGGAAAGAAAAATCGTCCCTTAGAAGTTACGATAGACCCCAGAGGGTACATACTTTTTTTTACTGATTTTTTTTTCTGACTACGAAATAATATTTAAAAAGACATTTTATAAGAAGAAATAAAATCAGCAATTAACCTAAACTGGGAAGCTGGGAATAACTTTGAAAACTTAGCTTTTTTTCTTGAGATTGTGAACGATGTTCATTTTTGATAGAGATCATATTAAAACTGCTACAAAACGTACTTTACAATGGTTATGTGCTGCAATCTGTTAATAGCGAATTGAAACAGCATCAAGGTACTAATTGAACACTATTATTTGGTTGAAATGTTCATTTTGGGGAAATTCAGACCCTTTTTTGGACCGTCCATAAAAGGCTATTAATAATATAAGGCCCGCTAGGCATTAATGGATTAATTATCACATTTCCATCGATTGTTAGTTTTGAACTTTGGAAAGTGGAAGGGCAAAGCCCCTTTACTTTTAAAACTGACGGACAGTCACCCCCTTGCCCCCCCCCCTCCCCGAATCGCCTAGGGGACAGACAATAGCAAACTGAAAGATGCTAGTCTCAATCGACGAAAACGGACATGTAAAATACTACAAAACGAACGACTGTGTGATATGCGTAGCTATATGAATGCTAATTTTCTGAAAAACGGCTTGTTTAAATCTGGGTAAATGTCTCCCCTTCCGTATTTTGAGAACGAAATCCGCATTTTTCGATTACTGCACTATGTCTTTATCAACGATCTTTTACGTATTTTTCTGCTGAATGGTTTCTTATCTGTCCCTTTCGATGATTTAGAGAGTTTACTTTTGATGCTTTGTTTCAAAATATATTCCTTAATGTTTATGAAACAATACCTGGTTTAATGACAGATAAGGAAACAAACATTAAGATGATTGATGTTAGTAGGATTCAAAGAGAAGAAAAAAACTGTACTAACGTTGTTGATTAACGAAAAGATAAATCCGCCTCTCTTATGAAAATTTCTGTGCAAGAAATGAATCATACATTTGAGGTGTGGTCATTGAAGGCAAATTTGCAGCCAAGTAGCTAATACAAATAGTGTTAGGACAACTATGCTATTCAGGCATTTTTGGAAGTTATGTGAATTTTATTCTTGTTAGAACAAAGGCAGTAAATTTTTAAAAAGTAAAAACATTATACGGGTGATTCTACGCTATTTGAATTCAGACGGCCAATGGAAAAACTTCGTGTAAAACTGATTTTATTCATGTTTTTGTATGCTTAAGCATTACAGACTATTATCTTTTATATGGACCACCCAATTAATTCACTACAATTATTTTACTTTAGCATTTATAGCTGAAAATAGTCATAAATGTATACTCCCCTGGCCTGTCCAAATACTAGTTTTTATACAAACATGTTAGACGTTTAATTTTCGCTAACTTGGCATAATGTTTTTTGCCATAATCATACACTTACATTAACAGAGAAACATATTTTATCAGTAAACATTGAAAAAATATTTATTATTATTTGAAAAAAATACACTTTTCAATGGACCATATCAACAATATCACCCTCACCTGGCGAACTTCAAAGACTGAAATTTCGTATAAAAAATGCATAAGGATGATGTTGATTGCGAATAACCAGTGTAATACTGAGTAAAAAGTTAAAAGCAAGCAAAGAGTTTTTTTAAAAAATTCGAATATTATTGCATCGGTTCTCCTTGAAAGTGCCTCAAAGCGTACTTCACTTCACTTCACACCTCCAGGGTCCCCCGTACCTACCACAGCTTCGTAGTTTAACCGGGATAGGGCCCTGAAGAGCGCTCTGTTCTTAATTTTGAACCAGAACCTAGGGTCGAGCAAACCCTAGGCCCAGCACCCCCAGAGGTATCGTTTCACTTGGAGGACTTTGTGACCACGACATTTTTAACGCCTCCCAGCCACCATTAATCAAGACGGTGGATCTTTGATCGGCTGGGATCGAACCCGGGTCCATCCGGACACGAGTCCCATGCCTTACCGAAAGAGTAATATGCGCCAGTCGCTGTAGTATTTCCCCTGGTAAGTATAACATTTTATATTTCATCGTTACATAAGTGTGCGTATGTATAATGTAATGCTTACTGTGTGTAGACATCACGGTTTACGTGAAGTTCTAGTAAGAAGAAGGGGTGATGTTGTTTTTATAGGTAATGTGTGATTTTATCACTTTCTGGCGTCACTCCCCTGGCAGTTTTGTTCTAAAACAGGGTAAATATAAATTAAAACTGTGTTATAAGCATAATTAATTTTATTTTTAATCTTAATTGCCCCGGTGAAAGCAATTTGAATGAACGTAAATAATGCGGGAAGTATTTTTATTTGGGATCTGCGGTGGGACTTGTATGCAACATGTCGTGTTTTCAAGACTGATTTTTTTATTTTATTACAACGCGAAATTTCTTTTTTGAATACAGGTCGAATAGAAATGAGTCCATACTATGATTTTACTTCGAAAAATAAGTAAAATAATAGTAAATCAAACCAGAATTCTGCCATTAGTGTCACTCCCCTGGCAACGCATTTTCCCCTGGTTTCGATAACCCCCCCCCCAAAAAAAAAAAAAAACTGAAATTTCGTCTGGCCCTTACCACTACAATCATAAAAATAGCGGCTACTAGTGATATAATGAGTGTGAAATTAAACAGATTATTTTTTCTTTGGGGACACAAAAAACGCATTGACCGTAGAATCACTCATACTGCCGTTTAGGCTATTTTGTATGATGAGAACGCAACAATATATGGCTAGGAGCGAACTTAAATTTCAAGAGAGGGAAAATTCTTATGCACACATAATGCTTACCTACACATGATGGGAAAATATATTTTACAGACAAAGAAAATAAATAGACTTAAAAAATTCAATTTTGCACTAGCAACTTCCAATTTACCGAATCGCCAAGTAAGGAATTTTTAGGAGGTCACAGTGGCCTACCGTGACCTCCCATCGGGGAATCATTGTTAGGCAGGAAAATATACAAAGTTCAAATGATCATCTTTCATTTTTGAGCCAAAATATTCAGAAATTGTTTCCTGAAAAACATGCATTTAATAAAATAAGCATTGAACAATGATAGCAACAATTATTGGTTTTTAATTTTCTTTCCTATTCAACATTTTCCCATGTTATTTTAAAAAAGTAGAACATTTTGGAATTTTACATTATGCTCTGGCCTGCGAGAATGGTTTTAATATGAGGTATGATTTGCACACACACACAGAAAAAGGCTTGACATCACCCTATTTATACCGATGAATGGGTTCCTCTCTTGACTTAGAAACAGCACAATTTAATATTTTAAAACAGTTAAAATTTAATTTAGGGTATTGACACACATTTCCTACTTCAGATCATAAAATATCCTTCTTACTCCTTTTCCGTCTTTGTCGTGAAAAATTTATTTTCAAAACTTCCGTTAAATCGTGGATATAGGAGAAAAGAGCCAAGACGTATGTTGGCAATCTGTCACTTCATGAACAGCCATGAACTTTCTTATCGAAAAGCCTGTTGACATTTCTGATATAAATTGTCATCATGTTTCTGCACCGCAAAACGTGCGCTCTTTTTATCGGACGTTATCCTCAACAAAGCAGTTGACGTTTGTTAAACTTATCGGGGAAAATGCCGTAAAACTACAAAAGCTTAGATTTTCTCTGAATCGGTTTTTGGACTTTTGAACTAATTGTGTTTGAATAATTCTAATCTGGAATGAAGTTCGTGGTAAACATGTCAGTTTTCGTAAAGTCGCTGAGGGAAATGCTAAGTATCGAAACCTTTTTCGCTCACGATCCCAATTATTTCACCGAAAAATATGAATAATTTAAGTCAGTTCTCCGAATATTCGTTGTACAACACAACAATATCCCTTTTCAGACCCCTTACAAAGTATCTTGAGTGACTCTCAAGAGTCATAAACATCGGTTTAATATCATTCTTGTCGTCACAGTTGAATTCCAATACTTTTTTCGCAGATGTTTTGCTGCAGAACATCTCCGAATCCCCGAAACTCTGCAAAACATCTACTAGAAAATGGCTCAGAGTTGAGCTGCGTTACGGCTTGGATGGTGCTTTATTTTTGTTTGACTTTTAAGCAAGGGCGGATGTAGAAACTTTTCAAGGGAGGGGCGACTGATTTTTTTTACTTGCTATTTACTATGTATACTGGTTAGCAAATATTGATTACAGAGGTTTCATACTTCAATTCCGAAACATTTCTGGGAGAGAGCTCCAAAACTCATTCCCAACATGATGGAAACTCGTCCAAAATTATGTTTGTGGAACTTTAATGTTGAAAAGTTACCGGTAAAAAATCCGTCAAGGGAGAGGCGATCTGTCCCTCCCTGCTCTTAAAACTCCAAGGTAACTGCAAACATTCATAGTTTCTGCAAACATCCTTCACAAACATAACAGTTTGAAAAGAACGGG
Source organism: Uloborus plumipes (assembly GCA_038373865.1). Lineage (NCBI taxonomy): Eukaryota > Metazoa > Arthropoda > Arachnida > Araneae > Uloboridae > Uloborus > Uloborus plumipes. The sequence goes on from JAXGGA010003594.1 coordinate 32,261, forward strand.
AGGGACTCCCTCCTTTATAGACGTCCATGCAAGTTACCCAAAAAAACTTGTAGTCAGCATCTCCTCATCATCGTAATCACGGAGGCGCCCGATAAGGGCCCACGGTGACCTCCCAAAATTTCTTTATTCGGTACATTTTGTCTTACGATTCGGAAAATTTGGGAACAATTTGTAAATGTGTCCGTACGTTCCTTATCATTGGATGTACTTAAGTGTGCATTCCGGTATTTTATATCATTCAGCAAAATATAGAGCTCCATTCGGCAATTTGAGAACTTCTTGCTCTTCCAAAAACTAAACTTCGGAGCGCTCCTGCGTAATCATTTATGTAGTTATATTTCCAAGTTTTAGATTCTTGCAAAACGACTTCCTCACATCGAACTTTTAAAAACAGCCTTCTTCACTGTCTCCCACACTGTTGCACACAACAAGCTTCATTAAAATTCAAACCTTTTGTGCACTTCTCAGACGTCTGAACCCTGTTATCCTTGAAGTTGAATCATTCCTGTCACACGAATGCATAATCGCTCGTTCCGTGGAAATCCAGCGGAGCCTTCCCGTGTACGAGAGGAAACGATAACTCCGTGATGTTTTGATACATTTCATTCGGCAAATAGCATAACAGTACAAAACATAACGCTTTTGGCGAGGTCCACTTATTATTCGCATTCGTTGTGTCGGCGGACAGCCTTGAGCAGACAGGTTGGTTGATCTGTTCACCTTCTTTGCGTTGTTTGACACGTGGGGAAAGTTTGTTTTGCTTGGAAGTAGAATTAAATGCTATTTTATTTTTGTGAATGAAATATAATTACTTTAGGCCCTTTTAATAGGGCCTAACTACGTGAGCTTCAGGCCAGTGTCTGAATCTGGCTTTACTCCCTTGCCCTAAACCAGGGGTGGCCAACCTTTTTAGGGAGAGCGCCACTATCCGGAGAGAAAAAGCCCAGCGTGCCACATTGTATTTTTCCAACAAACTGGAAATTTTTAAAAAGTTAAAAATAGATTTTAGGTCGACTGACTATGTAATTCTTACTCAAATGAAACATTTTTTCTCGTAAATCAGGGTAATTGAAATTAAAATGATAATAAAGATAAAACAAGTCCGAACTTAAGAGTTATCGTTAGTAGACACTTTTATAGGTTCTGTCAGTTGGCTTATACTTAAAATAGAAGCAAATAACATCAAACATTCTATTCTAAATATTAAACAATCTATACTTAATGTGGTTTATGAGTCTATCTTTTTTACCAAGTTTTTAATTTTAGGATTAGTTCTTGAAAATCGTAAGAAGTTTGAGTGTTTTAAGGGTTATCAATTAATATTTAACAGTATTTCGATTTTTCTGCATTCATAACGAAACATATTTGTTTAGAAGCGTATTTTTAACCAAATCTACAACAGCATCAGACGGCTAAAGTGTGCAAATGTGAAAAAAAAATTTGTTGTTACAAATTTCCTAAATTCCATACAACGTGGGTGACTTTCTGTTGAAGAAAGCTCTCATATTTGATTACCAATGCAAAAGGTCAGTAATTCTGATTTGGATTTCAGAAGGGTAACAAGTAGTGTCTTGCAGAGAAATAAACAAACAATTTGAAAAGATCAGCCTTTTTTAATAATGATCCTTCAAAAAAATCGTGAAAAATAATACTGAATGAATACTTAAAATCGGTGTAAACTTTTCTCCATGTATCATTGGAAAATTATTAAATTTCGGTTGATACTTTCAGTATTAATTTTTAATATTTTATTATTTTTCTCCAACGTAGGGAGAAAGAAATTGAAGTTTCATCATAAAGTAATGTAGATGGCCTCTACTGGTTTAGGAAATTTTTTTTGTACAATCTTAAATTTAAATTACTTAAACACAGGATATTAAGAGATGACATAGCTACATTAATTTGCTGTTCTCCATTTCTCAGTCGCAAGTCCTCATTGCTTTCCTTCTAGATATTTTAAAAACACACTCCTTAAAATTCTAAAATCTTGTGACTTTTTTTCCATTGGATAGCTATTGTACATTTTAATGAAGGAGTAACTTGCCATACTCTCCTCTTTCTATTAGAAAAAGTTCACATAACATTCGGAGCTCTAATTCGTAATTTGTTAAAACAGTGAACGCTACAGGGTCACCAACAGCGAAAAAGTCTCATTCCTTGGCAAGGAACTTGTGATAGATAATTCGATGACACTTTTAAAGTTTTTTTCCCAAATTATTTTCAAGTAATGTAACAAAAACAATTTAAGGGTCTTCATTTGTGCAACCATACCGAATTTTGTCCAACCTGGTTTCTTAATTTTAGTTGCAGAGTTATTTACTTTTTTTTTTTTTTTTTTTAATTTCATCACCCGTAGCTGAAACTATTGCAGATCAAGAATCCATTCTGCAGCATCGAAAATTTCATTCTTGTCAAGTACAAATATACTTTACAAAGCATTGTCTGTTAGCGTCACAGCTTTCGTTGGATGTCCGAACTCGTAGCTCCATGTCCGAAGCTAACGCTAAGTACTTTGCAATATTGTAGTTCAGACAACTTGTAAGTCAGCCTCCTGACACCTAATTGTCATAATATCATTATATTAATCAGTTTAAGGGTTTTAGTTTTTATCAATATTTTTGATATCAACATTTTTCCTCAATTTTGGAATTTTTTTCAAAAAATCTTCGCGTGCCACTGTTACTGGTCTGCCGTGCCACATTGTGGCACGCGTGCCGCGGGTCGGCCACCACTGCCCTAAACCAAGACGTCTCGACTTCTTGATAGTTAGTTCAATTTTTAATTTACTTATATATTTTTTGCTGACAATAATGGAAATTTAAAAGCAAAAGAAGTATTTAGTTGGACACGCACATAACAATGCTTTTGAGCTTTTGTAAAAGTAACTTTTTTTTTGTATTGATGTTTTAGAAACTTTCCTGTTAGCTATTTTTAAGCATCTCCAGATTTAGTGACAACCATGTCATGGTCAGGCTCCGCCTGGTAGATAGAAATCGGAATAAACAAAAAAAAAAAGAGTTTTTTTTTTTCTTGTTTTTACAACAGGTTACTGCTCTTTTCTTCCAATCGATCACTTATTTAGGTACAATTATGTACAGTGAATGTAAAAAAGAAATAAATATATTGGAAACAAAAGTGTAAGTTAATTTTGAAGTTAGATTTTTTTTCCTTGAAAATGTTTCAATTTGCCTGAAACAAAAAAACCTTGGATGGTGGGGAAAAAAATTGTCATTTTTGGATTTATGGCTAAAAATTCCAGATAAATGTTTTATCAAAATTCGTGAAACGTGACGGGACCCAAATTTTGCTATTTGTAGTGCAGTCAATTCATCACACTGACAGTAACATGCACGTACATATACTTTGTTTCTGAAAATCAACTTTTCAGATGACCTTATCGCTATTTTCTCTACCTAAAAAAAAAATCGTCAACCATCTTTATAATCGAGAACATACTTTTACTGATATCAATCTGTTTTACTTTCGCTCTCGAAAGTGGCTTTTAAGATTTTTTTTTTTTTTTTTTTTCTGTCGGAGCAGAGGGTCTGGTGCATTTTTGAAAAATGGCTCTTGAGGTCGGCATGCGTGCTAAACCTGTTCATCGGGTAGAAACAAAAAATAAGTTTATCTAGCTTTTTTGGAGAGCATAAGTGAAGGTCAAGGCTTCGCACTTGCCGGTGCCGACACTAGTTGCAGCATCAGCGAAGCGTAAACACTTAAACCAACCTAGTTGGCCCATCCGGACTTTTTGGTAAGATAACTTGATTTTTTTTTGTGTTCAAATGCTTTATACGCCTCTCTCTCTCTTTCATTAATAAGTCTTGAGTTGACTGACCGGATAAAAATGTTTTTGAGACGTTAATTCATAGCGAAAGGGAAAGCTTGTAGAGAAACTGTCATGTTTTAGCCAGTGGCCCACCTATTGATGAAATTTGCTTTGAAATGATGAAACTCAAGTTTTATGAGAACTACAGAGTTTCATAATAGCTCTTCTTAAAGAAAATTACATGCACTTTAACTCGATATGTAACTTGATTATTATCTCTTTTTTTTTTTTTTTTTTGAGAAGAAACAATTTTATAAAGTATGAATGTAAAAATGAGTGTATTTTTCTTAACAAACCCAAAAAGGTTCAAACTGAGCCCAGGAAGGAATCAGCAAATACAGGAAAAAATGTACGGCTTTTTTTTTTCTTGTGATTTTAGCTGTGAAATTTCAGTAACAGCTATATAACAGCTGATCCCATTATGAACCCACTCTGATTTTTTTTAAAGGTTTCATTGAAAAAAATTTAAAAAATCCACTTTTTTTTCGAAATTTTTCAAAAAAAAATTATCGCAGAATTTTAAATTTTTCAATTTCAATGTTTTGTGTGCGGGGGGAGGGGGGGATATTTCCTCGAAAAGTGCTTAAGTTACATACAAAATAAAAGTGATTGTAATTGTAATTAAAATTGCACAGCTGATCCCATAATGAACCCACTCTGATTTTTTTTTAAAGGTTTCATTGAAAGAAATTAAAATAATCCACTTTTTTTTCGAAAATTTTCAAAAAAAATTATCGCAGAATTTTAAATTTTTCAATTTCAATATGTTGTGCGTAGGGGTAGGGGGGATATTTCCTCGAAAAGTGCTTAAGTTACATACAAAATAAAAGTGATTGTAATTGTAATTAAAATTAAAGTTATCACAACATTGTATTGCTCTTATAGATGTTGTGATATAACTGAGGTGTCCATGCGTCCCATTTTGAGCGAGACAGTCCCGTTGTCACCAAACATACTGAATTGTCCCGTTTTCTAAAGACACAGAATGGAGCACTGAATGCATAAAAAAAAAAGTCACTGGGTGATAGAGCTATTTAAGCATTTTTATACCAATAAATTGCATTTTGAATAATTATTTAATCATTTGCCTCTGCCTATTTCACTCATAGAAAGAGCATTGTCTCTAATTAATTTGTGGACTAGCTATATATAACAAAAGCAGTTGCAAAACGCGTTTCTTAAAGCAATGTTGGTTTTAAAAATAAATTGTATGACATTCTGCCTACGATTTTTTTCAAATTTAATATCAACACTAAATGTATACAAGCGAATTTCATTAAATACATCACACACGCACACAAATTACGTTTAAAAACTACATCAATACTTCTATTTTAAGTATTTATTTGTTTTTGTCTGTCATAAGTTGTTGCTTTTTAAAAGGCCTTCGTATATATATATATATTTTCTACATATATATATATATATATATATATATATATATATATATATATATATATATATATATATATATATATATATATATATATATATATATATATATATATATACACGTGCAGATGCCTAAAAGTAGTAAATGTCCCTTGTCCCTTTTTAAGGTTTAAGAAAACAAACAAGTGATCATCTTAGTTATAACCAGAGCCTGAATAACACACTATCCCCGCGGTTCCATGAACTTGGGCATCATAATTTTACAGGCGCCAATTTCTTTCTTCGTTTATTATTATTGTTTTTATTTGAGGCACACCTCACATTATAGCAATTTCAGTGCATAAGTTTAATAGGATCAATGTACATATGTAGGTATGCAAGTTTGATTGGTTTCCTAATACTGAGCAACTATTTTGTATAACATACGGCATTTCCCGTGAGGAGAGAGTTATAATACACTGAAGTGACAAAAGTCATGGGATAGCAATATGCAAATTTTCAGATGGCAGTAGCATCGCATAGAACAGGTATAAATGCGCAGTGCTTTTACAGAGCTTTCATTTCTGTTCAAGTTATTCATGTGAAGAGGTTTTAACGTGATGATGACCGCACGACGTGAATTAACAGACTTTGAACGCGGAATGTTAGTTGGAGCTAGACGCATGGGTCATGCCATTTCGGAAATCGTTAGAGAATTCAACATTCCCAGATCCACTGTGTCAAGAGTGTGCCGAGAGTATGAAATTTCAGGCATAACATCCCACCATGGACAGCGCAGTGGTCGACCGCCTGCACTTAAAGATCGAGACCGGCGACGTCTGCAAAGAGTCGTAAATTCTAACAGACAAGCAACACTGCGTCAAATCACCGTAGAAATCAATGTGGGACGTACAATGGACGTGTCTGCTAGAACTGTGCGGAGAAATTTGGATTTCTTGGGCTATTCCAGCAGAAGACCGACTCGAGTGCCTTTACTGACAGAACGACATCGCTTGCAGCGACTCTCGTGGGCACGTGAGCATATCGGTTGGTCCCTAGATGAATGGAAAACCGTGGCCTGGTCCGATGAGTCACGATTTCAGCTGGTAAGAGCCGATGGTAGGGTTCGAGTGTGGCGCAGACCCCACGAAGCCATGGACCCAAACTGTCAGCAAGGCACTGTTCAAGCTGGTGGTGGCTCCGTAATGGTGTGGGCTGTTTTTTCATGGCATGGACTTGGTCCTCTAGTGCGACTGGACCGAACATTGACTGGAAATGCTTATGTGCAGCTACTTGGAGATCACTTGCAGCCATTCATGGACTTCATGTACCCAAACAACGATGGGATTTTTATGGATGACAATGCGCCATGTCACCGGGCCACAACTGCTCGCAATTGGTTTGAAGAAAATTCTGGACAATTCCAACGAATGATTTGGCCACCTAGATCGCCCGACATGAATCCCATTGAGCATTTATGGGACACCATCGAGAGGTCTGTTCGTGCCCAAAATCCTGCCCCATCAACGCTTTCACAATTATGGACGTCTATCGAGACAGCATGGCTCAATATTCCTGCAGAAGACTTCCAACGACTTGTTGAGTCCATGCCACGTCGAGTTGTTGCACTTCGCCGGGCAAAAGGAGGGCCGACACGATATTAAGAGGTATCCCATGACTTTTGTCACTTCAGTGTATAACCAGGACTGCGAACTCGTAGGGAAAATTACCAACTCCGACTCCTACTCCTGGAATTTTAGAATCTCCGACTCCTTAACTCCAAATTCAACACGAACCCAACTCCGACTCTTATTTGACACCCAAACTCTTATTTTGGCTGACAAAATGATCGGCTATGAACCCAATTCTTGAAATTTAAAATCCTTGACTCTCGACTCCGTAGAACTTTTTTGCATAAATCAAGTTTGACTTCAACTCCATGCCTCCGAATACGACTTCGCAACCTTAGATTTAACATTTTAAAAAAACTGCTGGCAAACAAAAAAGTACTTTCAACGAATTAAAAAAAAAATAGTTACGCAGCAATTGAAGAGCTTGGAGGATAAAGGGGATATGTTACATTTTTAAAAATGAATACTGGACAGTGGTAAGCAAATAAAACTTGGTACATCAAAAAGTAGATGTCATTAGACCAATTTCATGCGTACACTAACGACCAAACCAGAAAGTAAAAAAGTTGCAACAACTGCAACAATAAAACTTTGAACTTTAATTACTCGCAACTTCTGTTTTGTCACATAACCCCTTCATATCCCAACCCCTTCAATTATGAACGATAGATGTCAAAGAGTACAATTTGTGGAAGCTTTATGAAAATTGGAGATGATCAGAATTTGAGTGCCTTGTTGCTTTGACTTGGAATCACCCTTCTAGTTTCAGCTGCCAACTTTCTTATTTTGAAGAATATATAGCTTTTCTCCACCTTAACCCCACCTCTTAGCGTAACGCCTTAAGTTCTTGAAGAATATAACTGGAAAAATCAGTTCAAAATATTAAAAAAAAATCTTATGGTTACTTCACATTAGACTTGATGCAGAAAATAATAGTTTGTGTCCCAACTGCTCTGGAATTTATCCATCATGTTCCGAAAACACCAACAAATTTTGACAATAATTGTGCTATTTATACCTTTTTTTTTTTTTTGAATAATACCTTACAGTGCAGCTATTGAATGAGTCTGTAATGAGTGTCACTCGTCCTTGTGCTTTTCCATGATAACCGTAAATTGTATGCGCGAAATATTCTTGAACAAATATTATTTAATTGAAAAAAAAAAAATCCTAAGAAATCTAATATTTATCTTTTGTCCGGTTATTGTTTCGATGGCATGATCTTGAATCTATCTAAATAGGATAAATAAATATTATTCTTATTTGTAAGGCTGCTCCAGAAACATTACCGATGTTTGTTAAATTTCACTCGCTTTATTTTTTTCTGTATAATCCTAAAATAAAAACGACAGCTTCTTTATTCCTTGAACTATTGATTCTTATTTCTAACTTAAATTATGAAAAATTAATTTTCCAGAAGTACTAATATATTGCAACTTGAGTTTTTGTATTTAGTTTTCCAACGGACTATCCTAGATTAAAAGATAAGTATAACTGGCGCGATAGTATAAGGCGATACAGTAAGCCGATCAATTTCAATGCCACAAAACGATAACGATACAAGCTATTTGATCTAAATATTAGTATGATAAATGTGAACAGCGGAGAAATGTAGTTTACTTTTCATTTTTATCAGGGAATTTCATCACTGATATATTCGCTGAAGACATATATTTATGTATATATACTATCAAATTTCTCTGGTATTGATATTCAGTAACCACTGTGGGGCAAATCAACTAGGTCAAGTAATTTTATGGTTATTCGGAGCAATATGCATCTAAAAAAATGCAGCCGAGCCATACAGCATTACTGGGTCACCTGATATTAAAATATTTATAGACAAAATGATTTGCTAAAAAAAAACTTTTTGTGTCCTTTCTTTTCACCTTGAAAAAAATCACCCATTTTACTTATTCATGATTACCTGCCAGAGTGGCGCAGTGGTTGGCTTAAAAGTGGAGGTTCAAATAGAGCCGTAGAAAGCTAAGGCTGGCCGCTTGTCAGTTGGGTCACCGGGCCCCCTCTACCCATAACTCTTATTAAACTTATAAAACTCTGGTATTGAGATAGGCCCCAAAAGGGCTGACTAGATTGGCTTGGCCTCTCGTCGGACCTGTGTTAAACTAAACCCCCACTCCAGTCAGTGTCTTTTCAAGATGTTGAAAATCATCAGCGTCCATGTCTCAAGATAATATACCATGCTTTTGAGTATTCGTTTGTCCTTGAATATTCTTGGTAAAATTAAATTCCTGGTGCAGTTTCTCAGTGTAAGAGCCAGACTCCTCCATTTGGTGAGGAAACTGAGTCAAAATTCTATCTAAAAGGTACCAAGTGAAAGAATGGATGCCAGCTCTTGGGGAATGCAGAGTAGGAATATGGTGAAAAGCCAATACGCAGCCCCTTTACAAACAACCAACAAACAAACTTATTCATTTGCAACAGTAAATTACAAATGTTTCCTGAAACATATTTAATCAAAAAAAAAACAATTGTACAATTTTGATTCGAAAGCGAATAATTAACAATTCCGAATATAACTCCTGAGCCAATATTTAGAAAAGTGCCAATTTGAAGTTGGAGTTTTCTGGAAAAAAAAGTTTTTTGCAGAAAAAAACTAATATTGGATTTTAAGTCTAAATTGGGTCTAAATGCAAGAAAATAAAAGGGGGGAGGTCAAGGAAGTTATTTACCCCCTCCTTAGATTACTCACTTTTAAGCCGTTACAGATCTGATGAATGTTACAGATCTGATGGCTACATATTTGAGTTTATGCTTTCAGTCTTCGTTAACAGCTCTAAATATGATATCATTTCCTTGCATTTTTAACACAGAATTAAGATAATTATATTAAAATATATATATTAGGCTAAAAAATCAAATTTCATTATAAAAAAGCATTTCTTGGAAATAAAAATGAGCGATAAGGTTTTTAGACAAAATAAATTATGAGATTACCAAATCCAAGCTAATAAAACGTTTGTTTTGTTTTGAAACAACACACAACTTCAACTTTTTCTACACACAACTCTGCTGCTTGCTTTTCTTGAATTAGTTGCAGGAAATTTAATTTCTTGATCAGAAATTCTAATTTAGCATGCTAGTTATTATCTAGTTATTTAGCGAAGTTATGAGAAATTGAAGCGCCAAAAAAAAAAAATAAATAAATAAATAAATAAATAAATAAATAAATAAATAAAATAATAATAATTAATTAACTTAATTTCTGCAGTGTCAATTTTTCTTATTTTACTAACTTCTATTGTTAGGTCATACAAACCACAAATGAAGCAATTGTACTAAAACTCATTGCTTTTCATTTTTTAAGAACAAAAATATTCAATATATATGGCTAAAACCTATGATTTTTGCTTTTTATAATTCTGAAACGTGTGAGTTAGTTCTGTAACATATTCGCTGTTTTTCAATGTTGCCGATCTGACAAACTGACAAAGTTTTTTTTTTTTTATTTCCGAGTCGATCGCACTAAACCAAAATCAAACTCGTGGTTTTTTCACTTGTAATAAAGGACTATACTTATATATAAAATAATTTTTAAAATAATAAAAACTGCGCATTTTAGAGCTTGTTACCGATCTGATGACTCAAATGACACACATTTTATAAAATCACTTTAAAAAATCTTACCTACAATTTTAGATGCAGAAATGCAAATTTTTAATTACGATTCGATAAAACATCCCACCAGGCACTCAGTATCACGTGGTATAGGTGCAGGAAATGATTTTGGGAGCCTAAACATAGATCGGAAGTTATTGTTACCACTCTGACGGCGGAACTTGGGACACGCTTATTTCGCATCGGCTAGAAAATCAGAAATCGATTAAAACAAAAATGAAGTAAAATATTAACAAAGGGGTAAAAATAGAATCGTTTTTTGTGCAAGTGCGTTTTTTTGGGAAGTTAGAAAGTGCGCAGGACCTGTTTGCATGCTAAGCTTTGCTACTGGGGACACGTTACCGATCTGATTTTTGATGTATAAAAACAATATTTTCTAAAGAAAAAAAATTTTTTTTTCTGATGTTATTAGATGAAATGAAAGCAGAACCTTATCTTCTTTTTGGGGAAAATTATTTTTTTAACTTGTCATTGAAATACTAGTGAAAATTCACTTGCGACTCAAATTGGCACTTTTCTAAATATTAGCTCTCCTACTCTTTTCTCTCTATTAGTTAGCTATGCAAAGTTTGCGAGAATTTACTGTGTCGAAATTGCGAGGGGCCCCCGCAACATAGGGGCGATTCAAGGTCACATGAAAATTAATTTTCGTAGTTTGTTCATCTGAAATGGGCTCCCAAAAATGCAATGCCTCCAATCCTAAAAATCAGCCACTGCCTTATGGATAAAAACACTTCTGACAAAAAAGAACAGCTTTTACAATTTTTTATTAGCTTTTAATTCCAACATTAAATTAAATGATTCCGTGTGAAATAGTTCAGCTTAGCTCTTTTAATCGTTAGCCGTCTTTTCATGACAGCTGAAGTTCCGGTTGCTTCTTTTAAATAAAAAATAACCCCGTAATCGTTTTGTACCTTCATTTTAAATTTCAAGGGCGTTATTATTGTAGCTTGTTCTCTAGACTCCGTGATCAAGGTGACTTGTGACATAAAAAAGATGTAGAACTTTCTAAATCTAGTATGTCATGAAATACAAATGAGGTTTACCTTTTGTTTTCCTTTCTTTCCCATCCTACTCCTCCCCTTGCCTCAGGCTTTAAAATAGTTTCGTGGGAACTTGTTTTAGGGGCTGGCTTTCTTTTTTCGTAATGTTCTTTCTCTTTCACAAATATGAAAGCAAACTAAAAGAAAGACAAGGGCGGATCCAGCTTCTGGTTAAGGAGGGATCATTTTGGGAAGAGTTAAGGGGGGGGGGAGGTTCATGAGTCATTTTTAGGCATAAATACGGGAGGTGGGGGACGAAATTTTAGAAATATACGTTCCCAAAACGCTGTCTTTAGCATACCCTTAAGGGGGAGGTCGTGACCTCCATACTCCCCCCCCCCCCTGGATCCGCACCTGAAGAAATGACCTCTGTTATTTTCGATTCAGTATCAGTTCGAGGCAGTGAGAGGTAAAGGGATACAAGTTCCAAAATTAAAAAATAGGAGAAAGCCAGTAAAAATAACTAGAGAAACTCTTCTTTATTTTGGGGCCAAGAGAGAACCCTCAGGTTGAGAACCCCTGCAGCCATCATTAGGGTGGTTCACAAACCTATGTTTAAAAAAAAATTTTGCGCTACAGGTCACGGCGGTAGCTCATTTTTTTACCTTTACCTATCTTAATACCCTGGCAAAATTTGAACCTTCTACTTAAATAAAAAGACGGTGCTCAAAGCTCAAGTAGTTATCAAGTTTTGGTCCATTTTTAGTGTTTTTGAGTTGTGCAGCAAAAAAAGCTATCAAAGTTTTAGTGACACCATTCTTGTATGTCCTTATGTAAAATGACCCCCTAGATCCAAATATGACCCCTGTTTTCCCTATCACGTCCCACTTTTAAAAATGCCCCCCCCCCCTACCCCACCCATTTTTTCATTTTTTAATAATTTTACAGCTTTTTTTTTTTTTTTTTGAGAAATTTTTTGGAATGCAAGGACGCATTTTAACAGCTATAAACATTTTTCTGGGAGCCAGAGAGGTGAAAAGTTCAAAATCATGAACATTGGTAGCAAGTTGGGAGACTATTGGCGGTATCCCCCCTAAAATACTTAAAAATTAATTAAAAACTCCCTTCTTTCCAAGGGTATGCCTTGCAATTTTTTCATTTATTTTTGACATTAAACCATTATTGAACTCTCCCATGAGCCCATATTCATGATGTAAAATAAATAAATAAATAAATAAATATCTTGCAAACACTGCATGTTGTATAGGAATCGCACCATAGATTTTCAGTAAAAAAACTTCCAGTTTTATTTATTTTTGTGCAAGTTACATTCACAGGTTACATTAAGGTTAAGTGCAATCAAACATACTCGTGGAAGTCAAGATGCCCCTACATTTTTATATTATCTCATCCTAATATCTTGCCAAAATTTCAAGCTCCTCCTCACATTTAATGATGGTACTTGTTGCTGAAATAGTCATCAAGTTTTGGTAAAAGTTGAGTGTTTTTATCTAATTGTGCTTTATTTTGATAGAAATTTTTAATTAAATCCAAGTTATTTTAAAGGCATTAAATTTTTATTTACATATTTACAACGTTTGAGAAATTAATTTACATTTACTGGTTCTTTACCTTTTTAATTTGAGAGACTTAACAACAGATTGTTTCGTTGTCTGCGTAGGTACAGCCTTTCGATTTGCTTCAACAACCTGCAAAAGAAACTGCTTATCGTCCTCATCATTTGTTAAAATTTTGTTGAAATCCTGAATCAACTGAACACCTCTTTCAGCTGTATCATTCACAACTTTTATTTCTTTTACTTGTTCTCTTCCCATTCTGTAGTTGGTGTTATCATCCCACTCGTCAGGGGGCAGTGTTAGAAAAGAATCGCTAATATTCATTCGAGAAAAAAGCTCAATTGTTCTTTCTGTTGCAAAATCTCCAAGACTAGCATCGTGTTTTAATAATTCAAAGTGCACTGGCCCTCTCACATTTCGCAAAGCTTTGGTTTTCTTCATCCCTGCAATAATTTCGACTTTTTCTTCTGCAAGAACTTTATCCGAAAACAAGGCCAAACCAACTAGTTCATCTGAAAGGTACCATAGGTGCTTTTCTAAAACTTTTCTCGCTGCTAGTCCAATTTCTGGATCAACTATTTCGTATTCTTTCAGATTTTTCCACAAATTTAGGTCATTTCCAGGAGCTTCAGCAGCAAGCGAAGATTCTATCCAGGCCTTGCTGTACAAAAGAGCACTAAACTGGACAAATCGTCTTAGCTGTGTTTGTTCCTTCTTCGTCAAAGGAAAAACTTCTTGTTGATCTCTGAATAAAAATATTTTAAAGGAATATAGGAGTTTGGCCATCCATCTAGCATTATTAATAGCGCCTGGGGCTCTCCAATGAATTTTTTCAGGTGGATTACCTAAAATAGCCAATGTCAACTCAACTACTTCTTTATAATCATCTCTAATGATTAGATATTCATCTATAGATAAAAGGGAGGCTACAGTTGAAGCTTTAAACACTTTAACATTTTCTTGGAGCTCCATACTCCGAAAGTTATTTTTTTGAATTTCTTGCCAAACATTTTTGAACCTGTTAAAGAACGGAATTTCTGGGGAACATGGTGGACCAAAGCACAAAATAAACACCTTTCCTAAGATAAGTTCCATGACATGGTGACGGCAAGCTAGCCACAATAGTTCATGTCCAATAAGTCTCTCCAACTGTATGCAGGCTCCTTGATTGCAACCTGTGTTTACATCCACATTCCACTGTTTTAAAAGCATGAAAGCAGCGTTTGCTATATTTTTAGCGGTTCCCCCTGAACTCAATTTTGGAACACCTAGAAGTTTTTCGAAACCATAACCAGAAACATACACAGGTAATCGATCAACTTTTCTTAATTCAAAACTTTCAGGTAGAAGTTTACCATCCCAATGAAGGACCAGAGGATAGTGAGGCTGAAATTCTGTTTTGGCAGTATGAACATATTCTTTTCGAGCTTTTTTCCTCGATCTCTGAATTGTACTTCGTGAAACAGCAAAAGTAGAAGGATCATGTCCCAAAGCTGCTGCAACTGGAACTATCAAGCGAAGTGCTTCTCGATCAGATATCTTGTTACGATCTAAAGAAGCAGTAACATGTGATGTGAACAGGTTTTTTCGTTGTCTTTGATTTTCTTTTGACAATATCAGAAGGAGTATTACTTTGAGTACCTAAGAAATCGTCATCACCATCTGACTGAGAAGTAGAGTTCGAGGAATCACTAATCAAACAAGCAGTTGATGTTGAAGCAATTTCTCCTGCGTACTTTGCTTTTCGCTTTTCTTCTTGCTGTTTTCTTTTAAGAATTCTCTTCTGCTTTTTTATTAATTCTTTGTCTTCATTACCTAAATACATTTTACGGTATCTTCGTTGATCGATTAAGAAATCACAATCTTCTTTAATTTTTATTCGATTTAAAGCATCGGTGTGAGCAATATCAAAAAGAGAATCTAATTCATTTAGGAACTTGAACTGTCGCTTTTGTTGAGCATCTGAGGAACGTCTCCTGTTTTTCTTCAGTAAAAGCCATTTACCATGAATTTTTTCAAGCTTTTCTACTACAGTCTTTTCAAGAAATGTGGGAATAAAAGCTTTCTGCCATACCTGTATTACTTCTTGAGTCGTTATATGACTGGCATTTCTAACTGACCTTAATTCTCTTAGATGATGATGAAACCGCTGGAGGACTTGCTTTACTGTTGGTAACTGTTTTAGGGTGCTTAAAGAGTTTAAACTCGTAGGTCCAATAATAAAAATTTCATTAGTTGAACGTGTTGCTGAAGCCATTTCAATGACATGAAGAAATAATGTTTCTGCTATTTCTCCTTTCGTTTGAAAATGTAACAAGGAGCATAAAAAATCAAGCTGTGATTATTAAAGTAAACCTATATTTTTATTTTGTATCATAAGATGATTAAAAACAAAGCTTTACAAGAACAACAAATAAATGAATCCTAATTTGCAAAGACAGAAAACATCTGCTATGGAAGTGTTATGTTTGAAAAATAGGAGCAAAAGCAAAAAGTATTTATGAGCAATCTTTCCACAAAATATATGCAAAAAAAAAAAAGGAAAACAAGAAACACACAGCATGAAAAATATTGAATTTTTATTTTACTGATTAATCTTTAACTTATGGCTGCAATGAACACCTGGCTACTTGCACCTGGTGATTCAATATGCATTGTATGCCATATACCACAAAATGGTGTTTTGTATTAAAGCTTTTGTTACATACAGCAGATAAAAATGGTTTCCCAATTATTTTGTCCAAGAATAATCTTTTTGTGGGAGAAGTCTTCTCCTCAATCTAAAACTTGAAAATAATGGGGAATAACAAATAAACAAAAAGTGCAAAAATAAAAGCTGTTGAGCCCATCTTGTAACAAGAGTAGAATGTTGAATTTTTTGGAAAGTAATAGATGTACAAAGTAGGGGCTGTTTTGGTATATATTTATTTATTTTATTTAGTTTTTCTACACCATCACATCCAACAGATGAAAAACTGTTTCAAATCATTTTAACTAATATTTAAATGTTGCAAAAATCAGGGAAACCGTTCTTTTCAGTCAAAAACTCGAAAATTGTAAAAAGTCCAAAAAAGCGGGAAAATGAAGGGTGTTTGAGCACCATCTTCCATTGAAAGTAGAATGCTGAAATTTTAGTACAATGATTTTATACATAAATGTAAAAAAATTAGATTGCGCCTTGGTCTGTAGCTAAAAAAATTTTTTTTTGAACCACCCTAAGCCATCATCCACCTTTGGTATGTTTTCCAAATTCTGATCACATGCAATAGGATGAACGAAAAATAATGTAGACTGCTTGAGTGAGGGGGGATCATGACTTCCTCTAGTAACCTCCCCTTGTAACCCCTAGTAACCCCCCTCATAACCTTCTCCTTGTGTCCACCCCTGGTAGTAGCCATTGTGGGTAGTGCTTCTGTAGTGCAGCATAAGTGGGTTGTTTCCCTTTTTTCAAAATATTTTTTTTTTCACAGCTTTTGTCGGATGTATCACCCATCAACTAGAAATTGGTCATTGAAAAAGGCGTTCCTTTAAACTCCGATACATGGGTCTGTTGGTTTTTGCACAATTTAACGTTGTTTTAATTTGTTTAGGACTCTAGTTTAAACCACGAACCCTTATCTAAAAACGAAAAATATTATTGTTCTAAAATTCTTGCAATTAACTTTTTTTATTATCCACATAAAATTGGAGGAAGTCGTAGGCTCTGTGGGGAACTTTAGCCCCAACACCACCTATGGAAAATAAAAGTTGAAATAACGAAATAGTGGTCTGTAAATATGCGAAGTACGATCTTCCTGTGTTATGTGCTCTAAATGTTTCGCAGTTTTGAAGCTGTGTGAATAATGCTGACCTGTCATTTAAATAACATGGCGGCGTTTGTTTACGTTTAGAAAGTTTTAGTACTTTTTAGTTTAACTTTGTATATTTTGGTATTTTATAGTCACTTTACACTCTAATTTTCAAAAAATCACCTTTTTGGTACTTTAACTTTCTTTTGCATGATTTCATGAATTTAATTTCCTTATTATGCAGTTTTACTTGTTGTTTCTTTGCAAAACCTAGTTTTTGAAAAATGAAATAACTATTAAATTTATTCCTGTTTGAAATGTTCCCAAAAAACAAATGTTTTAACTAAAATATGCAATAATAGTTTTCTTAAGCAATGTGCAATTGAATTTTTTTTCGCCTATTATTTAATATTACTTAGTATTAAGGTTTATTTCTTGCTACCCAATATGCAAATTTCTATTTTCTTTTATTTTTTTAACACTCACTTCACAAGTGGAGATAATGTTAAGCATAAGTCTGCAAGCTACAGTGAAGTTATGAACATTTGGCAATGTAAAATGCATTATTGTTTTACAAAATAAAGTCGTTTTTCTTCCAAAGACTTTCCTACGAATTATTGCATTCATTGACATATTGTTAAAAAGTACTTCTTAACAGACTAAGTTGATATCAACTTATGCACTTGAGTATTTCCGGGTCATCTATCTATCAACTTTCGAGATAAGTTCGGCTCAGCTATTTTAGTCAGATTCTAATGTATCAAGATAAGTGATGTGCTCCAGAATTTCTTGGACATTCTTTGACCTAAATTTCAATGTTTCTAATTATAGACCAGTAGCCTTGACATTTTCTTTTCTTTTTCCACTTTAAAGTTTTAACTTTTTTTATATTTTACTCAGAGCTTTGCATTCATCTTTTCTTATTTTCTGATAATATGTTAAAATTTTTTAAAGCAAATTAAAGTTAATTTTTCTGTTTCTTTTCTAGCTTGACATTTTGTAGCAGAAAAAAAAAATGGCTGAAGGTGAAAGCTTATTGCATATGAACAATTTGTATAGCAATGCCACATATGAAGCCCTTAGTCGAGACTTACTAAATTGGTATTTTCAGCATCAAGTAGTCATATGGACTGTCGCAGCACTCACTCCAATTGCTGTAAGTGTTATTTATTTTGCCATATTATTTGTGGAATATCACATTTATCAAGATATATCAATTTTCTCTTTCTTATGACTCTGAAGACGTAAAAATTATTATAATTTGATGCAATGTCGTTAGTCACTGTAGTATTGTTACAAGCTGAGTGGCAACAGTAAATCTCAAGAATGTAGTTTAATGGTTTAAAAAAGAGTGGAGATTTGGTTTTCTACTAGCTTAGATGCTGTTCATTCCGTAGTAATGTAATATATTAAATATGCTACATTTTGGCGACGAGCAAAGGGTGCAAACACGATGCAATTTCATCGAAAACAGCAAACACCACACCCCCTCAAAATCTTTAGCATTTCAAATTAATAAACAATTTATATTCCAATATGTATACATTTGATCACTTGAAAATGGCACAACTGTCCAATCTCAAAAGTAGCATCTAGTACTTGATTGAGTTGCATTAAATTGAGGCGATAGATTGACTATGGATACTTTCCACAATCCCTTATCTGCCTTTTTCAGCCATTTTTTTAATTAGTCTATTTTCAGTAACACATGATATTATTTCAATAACAATCCATCGTGAACCACATTTAATTCAATGTCAATTAAAAGTGTCGTGTGTTATGCTATTGTTGTTGACGTTACCATGGTTATGTTATAATGTAGATGCAAAACATCTCCCATACCCCACTTTCTAGCAAGGTTCTACTGTACTTGTTTTAGGAATACTTAATTCATTAAAAATTCAAAAATCAATGCTTAGATTGCCATAATAATTTCTTTCTTTGTTCCAGGTCACACTTATATTGCCATTTGTTATGTTAACATTAGTGTACGTATCTGCACTTTATTTGAAAGCATATCGATATTATTACAAAATAAATGGCTATACCTTTACACCAAAATGCTGGGAAGCTGCAAGAGCTATTTTGGCCTATGTATGGGATGCACAATCAAGGTTTTGGTATGGTAAGTTTTTTTTTCCTTCTTCTATATCAAAGTGTACTATTAATATAAAAATGTATCCTTTCTTTTAAAGTTCAATATATCATTTATTAATAAGAGTGTATAATGGTATACAGTCAAACCTATCTATCTGAAATTTTACGGGACAGAAGAAAAATTCGAGACACGTAGGTTTCAAAATACGGAGGTTATGATAAAATTTACAAAAATAAGCAATTGGAACAAAGTCAAATACTTAATATAATTCAACCGCGACGAGATGACCGGTGTCAATCAAATGAGAAAACGAATCCATTCCTTAAAATAGGTAGAATTTCTACCCATTCAAATTCCCCCCTGAATTGTGAATCCCATTTCTCAATTTTCATCTGCCTATCACCCCTTCCTAAAAATGGACAATCCTGAAAAAAGGAGGAGTCATAGGCCATCTCTGCGAAGTTGAATTATAGATTGTTTTGCATTGATATTGTTGAATATTTTACAGTACGACATATGTTGTGAGTCCACGTTTTACTAATTGTGAATACTATATCGATAGCAAGTTAATGCATACCTTTAAGTACGAACATAATCTTTGAATGATTGTGCAGAAGATGATTTCTGTCTCCAAGTTATACCATTGATAAAGGTGGCTGGAGATGAAATTCAAAAATAAGAGTCGTGGAAATTCGAGATATAGAGGTTTTTGGGAAAATCATTCGAGATAAACATGAGAAAAAACATTAAATTTATGCTGTAAAAGCAGGGAAATTGAAAAATTTCGATATAGAGAAGTTTTTGAGGTAAGCAGGTTTGAGATAAACAGGTTTGACTGTATGATATTTTCTTCAACATTTCATATGTCAATGGGGATATTGTATAGAATTTTTGATACAAATCAGTTTGAATTGATGTTTAATTATTAGTCTATCTCTGTAACCAGTTTCTTTTCTACTTTCTGCTCTTTTATTTTCCCCTAATGCATACACTCAAATGTATTTTATGCTATGTATAATAGGTACTACTTAAAAAAAAAAGATATAACAAAATGTGCATGGCATTTTGAATAGCTACAAAAAAAAAAAAAAAAGAAAATGCTGTAGCATAATTGAAGCACATTAAGGAAGAGCAATGCATTTTATCCTACAACTTGCATTGAATCATTATTTTTATTTTTGTCAGTAAATTTACCTTAAAAAAAAAGTGGAAATGGTTCACTTTTTTCTCATGGAGCAAAGTAAAAAAAAAAAAAAAAAATGTAGTGAAATGTTTTCTGTTGAATAATTAAAAATATTTTCAAAATCAAAGGAATGAATAAACAAAAGAATAAATGAATGGATAATGAGACAGTAAATGAATAAATAAAATTGATTAGTATATGAGGGAGAACAATAAATGAGTGAATGAAATAATGAATGAATAAAGAAAATAGAGAAATGAGTGATTAAATACGTGAATTATTGAGTGAAGAAATGCAAATGAATTACTAAATGAAAATGTAATTCATTTAATTAACAATTGAGTAAGCAAATGAAACGAACTATTTCACTTTGCCCTTTACACCCTTGATGTATGCCATGTGCACAACATAGGCACACATGTGTTTTTAAACTATAGACATTACTCAAGAAGCTCAAGTAAAATTTTGATAATATATCTCAATGGGGCAGAATTTTCTATTTTACTACAATTGACATATTTCTTATTTAGGTTATGATATTGAAGGCTTGGAAAATATCCCCAGTGAAGGTCCTGCATTAATTGTGTTTTATCATGGTGCCATGCCAGTTGATTGGTATTATCTGCTTTCAAAAACCATTATTCACAAGAATCGTCTGATATGTGCCGTAGGCGATCGATTTCTTTTTAAAGTCCCTGGTAAGTTCTCGTATTTTTCTTTTCTTTCTATTCCTTATTTTGTTTAAGGAATTGGGAAATATTATTTTGCATGTTTATTTCAAACATTAAATTTCAAACTTCAGTCTCAAACAGTGGTTCTCAAGTTTTTTTATGCCCATCACACCCCTCTAGAGATTGACTGACACATATTGCCCATCCTTCCTTTTCCCTTGGAGAAAAAAAAAAACATAATTTGGTTTTAGTATTATCAATGCCTGTTTTAAATAGGAAGTGAAATCTATATGATAAAGCAATTTCATCTGATCACTTATTTAAAAATTAATAAATAAATAAATAAACAAGTAAAAGTACCTTTTTTACTTCCCCCCTCCCAAAAGAACTTTTCCCCCAAAGGAACTGATATGTATTTGAAGAGAAATACTAAACTAAGATCTTTGACATACTCTTCAAAAGAAGTTGATTTTTTTTAATGAAATAATTTCTTTCTTTAAATTGGAAGCTGAGAAAATAAAAACAGTCTCTTGGAATTTAAAAACCAAAATTGAAAACTTGAAAATTCAAACTTTGCTTCACTTCCTTAAGGTTTGACAAAAATGTAAGGATACAGCTCCTGAACTTTTCGCCTTCTTTTTTTCACTTCTGATTCATTGTCTGAGTTCTTAACAGTTGGTTTCACATTCATTTTTAATTTTGATATTTGTTGGGTTTTATATTATTATTACCTTGTTTTTAAAATACTCACTACCCCTCATGAATTTACTATCTCCTTGAAGAGCCAAAGTGAAATTTGGATCCACTGGTCGAGCAGTACAAAATTTTGGTATTAAAAATTGTTTTATCAGTTTTAATGTGGAAAATAAAAGTACTGATGTGTTTGTCAAAATTAGTGCTAAATTCTCTTAGTAGAAATTAGTGATGGTTTTATTTATTTATTTAGAATAATAATGTAGTGAGACTGAGAGTATTTTATCAAATTTTTATGGAATTGCTATAAGAAAAATTGTTTTGTTTCTTTTCACTTGCGCAGCCAGGATTTACCTGGTGGGAGATGGGTCATAATAGTCCTTACATAAATATAACTTATGATATTAAACTTAGCAGTTTGTGTTAACACTGAATGTTCGGGGGGGGGGGGTATCCTCCCTCCCTTCCTCTCTTCACCACACTATTCCTTTAAAATTATTTATGATCATGATTAAAATATAAATGAAAATGTTTACAAAAGATTGATTGTGGGCTCCAAAGTAAGAGATTCATTGTATTATCTTGCATGTAAAATCTAAAGATTTCATTTAACACTACTATATGATGCAAAATTTTTAAGTTGAAAAGCAACATGACTCCTGTTATTCGTAATACCATTCTAAAACATCGTTTTTTTTTTTTTTTTGTACTTTAAGAATAAGAACAGGGAAATTAGAATATTTTGTATTATTTCATTGAAATGTAAATATTGTGTGATTGTAAAATTTTTGCATTACAAAAGAATGTTTTACATCTAAGCGCACACACATGTATCAATGACTTGAAAACTTTTCTAATTAATGTGTAAAACTACAATTAATTCCTCAAATTCTAGAATTTAAAAATGTTCAAACATCCTTCAGATAGAAATTATTGTCAAATTTTAGTAAGCATGGTATTTGTGAATAAAGTTCTCTGAACAAAGTGCAAAAGAAAAAAATCCAACTAAACTTTTATCTTAATTGTAGAGCAACTGTAAGTATGAATTGCAATATTCTAAAAATTCATTTTGATTTTTTTTCTCTTTATTTTTAATTCTTCAATGGTGGAGCATTATTGCTTGAAGTTTCTCTACACAGCAGAGCAGATGCCAAAACAACACACACACACACAAAGGAAAAGAAGAATCTTTACATACATACACTTTCAGAAATATATATTTCTACTTAGAAAAAATAATATATGTAACTTATTGATTACTTCAATCAGAACTTTTATAGTTATATTTTATTGAATATATTAAGTACAATTTTATGTGAATAAATAATTATACAATTTTTTTCATGATTTTTTTTTATTTGGTTTTATGTTGTCGACTTATTACCAAAATATTTTTTAAGTCATGCTGTAACAATACTAAAATGTACTTTTAGTTAAAAAAACTTTTCACTTTCAGGATTTGACGCTCTCATTGACTGCTTTCAAATTTACCCTGGTACTATTGACACCTGTGCAGACATCTTAAGAAAAGGAAATCTTCTGGCCATTGCCCCCGGTGGTGTGAGAGAGGCTTTATTTGGAGATGAAAGTTATCCCTTAATTTGGGGCAAGAGGATAGGTTTCGCTAGAGTTGCTATGGAAGCTAAAGTGGTTGGTAGAATTTTTTTTTTTTCATTCAAATAAATTGAGAGATTTGAGTTATTTATACCATTGTAAATTTATCACCAACACCTATAAATGAAATACTTATTGAAGTTTTTCTTGCCTATAGGGGCATTTCACGGTATTTGTGCCATAGGGGTGTCCATAACAAAACTTTTTAAAAGTTTAAAATTTTTATATTTTTTTGAAAAAGTACATTCTAAAGTATGTGAATATCATATTGTTTTCGTAGTTCACTTTATATTATGTTTGTAATTGCATTTAGAACATTGAAAATGCAATTTTCACTGTTACGGACTCTACATTGAATTTTTCTTTAAATCTGGCTTAAACCGATTTTTAAGCCAAAACTGCTACTTGAGACAGATAAAGTAAAGGCTCTAATATAGCTAACAATTTTAATCAAAAAGTGCATTCTATAAAAATTATGGATTGTGAAAATGATGACTGTAGAGTCTGTAACGATAATTGTAATAAAAGTTTAGTTTTTAAAGAAAAATTCAATGTAGAGTCCGTAACAGTGAAAATTGCATTTTCAATGTCCTGAGTGCAATTACAAACATAATATAAAGTGAACTATGAAAACAATATGATATTCATATACTTTAGAATGTACTTTTTCAATATATATAAAAATTTTAAACTTTTAAAAAGTTTTGTTACGGACACCCCTATGTCACAAATATCGTGAAATGCCCCTATAATACACTCTATTTGTTTTTTAAAATTTCTGTCTTCTTTTCATCAGTAAAAAAAGGATGTTAACCTATCTGAATAACTTGCAAAAGTTTTTCAGACATTTTTTTTAAAATTCCTTGTGCCCCTAGGGAAAAAATATTTTGTATCCTTATAAGCACAACTGAAGGGCCCAATTCCAAATTCTATGATCCATCATCCTATCCTATCCTACAATACTACTAACTTGTTACCAGGGCTGATGAGATACCATGTCTGCCTATGTGAAGTTTTAATCAACGTTAACGATGCACAAATATACAGGTATACTGCAGACACGTGTTTCGGGGCTACAAGGAGCCCCTTTTTCAATACAAGAAGTGTGAGCTTTATTATGTAGAATCATCCGATAAAAGATCGGAAGAATCATCCGATCCGACCTTTTATCGGATGATTCTTCATCCTAAAGCTCACACTTCTTGTATTGAAAAAGGGGCTCCTTGTAGTCCCGAAACACGTGTCTGCAGTATACCTGTATATTTGTGCATCGTTAACGTTGATTTAAACTTCACATCTATCGCACAAAGGTATTTATTTTCTTCATGTCTGCCTAGTTTGAAACTCGGGGCCTGACCTTCAAGAGGGCCTGGCACAGAATCGGAGAAGTATAAGTTTTGAGAGTTGTTTTTGTTTATTGTGGAAGTAGGGGTGGGGCAGTGACCAAACTAACCAGGGTCCCACCTTATCTCTTAGTGGCCCTACTTTTTACTCCTCTCCTCCCCTCCTTCCTTCTCTCTATCAAGTGATGATAGCAGTTCAATTCTTTCTACAAAATTGTGCTTTTTTTTACTATTCTATGATCCCAATATTTAATCCTCGCTTTGCAACGAAATGGCTTCAAATAGATTGAGTTTTAATAACTTTTGCTAGAGCTTTGATTACCTCCATTAGCTTCGTTGGGTAAAAACTGAATTTCAGTATAAGTTGCACGTGTTACAATAAACACAATCTGTGCTGCTTAATTTAGGCATAATTGTGGAAGGAGGCCCCTGAGAATATCAGGAAAGTTGAAGGCTGATCTGGAATAGATACTCTGTTAAACATTATTCCACACTGTGGGGAGAATGGTCAAGATATGTTTAAAAGTTACTTGGCATGTCTTTTCTTCAAATTTATCTACAAACTAATTAGTTGCGAAACATAGTTTTGATGTTGGGGTTCTTCCTATGTGAAAAAAATTCATTAAAAGATGTTAATGAAGACACTGTTGCGTGTGTTTTATACTATGTAAGATAAGTTTATTAATTGCATTACATACTCTACTCCAAATATCATGCACACCTCGAAGCCATGAAATTAGAATGTTTGTTTTTTGTTGCGTTAGTTATAAAGTAACCAAAGCATTTTTTTCCTCCAACTCTTAAGAAAACTTATTCTTATTTGAAATTATCTAAATTTTATTCCTTCTTTGAATATCCTTGAAAAATATGTGAGGTTATGTATTATACCTTGCATTGAATTATACATTGAAGCGAGCATTGAAATAGATTTCATATTTAGCATTATTAAAGTTATTTATTGAAGCATATGTAAATTAATAATTTATTTTCTGCTACATTTATGTATTGTCTATGATTACACGAAAAAAACTATATGAATATTAAAATCATAAATCACTTATTTTGCATAAAATTGAATAATTTAAAAAACAAAACTTGTTTGACCTTTTCAGAATACTAATATATTTTTGTTTAAGTTTAAATTTATTGTTTTTTCTCTAATTTATAAACAAAATATAAATTGAATTGCTTTTGTTTTTTAGCCAATCATTCCAGTCTTCACTGAAAATATCAGAGAAGCTTTTTTCACTCTCAAATTAGGAAAGAGTAAGTTAATTCTTTCTGTTATACATTAGAAAGATTAAGTAAGAAAAATTAAAAACTGACATTTTCGAAACATTTAAATGTTGATGGAACTGTGTTAGCATTGCCTGGAAAAAAGATTGCATGTTTGGTTTAATTCTAAGGCAAGTGTAGGCTGTTTTCCCTGCATTGACACTGCACTTGCAGAGAAACAACTTGTACAGATTTTTTTTTTGGTGATAATTTACATCAGCGTTTCCCAACTTTTTTGGGTTCAAGTACCACTTGGTTGTACATCATGTTAAATCGTACCATTTTGAAAAAATAATTGTATTTCGCGAAATTGATTATTGTAAGTTTGTTTACTTATTTGCATTATACATTTTACAGGGTGGTCTTGTATGTATATATCACATATAGAGACAAATTGAATTGAAACAAACCTAAACCGCAAGTTGTATTATTAACTCACAGAAATTATAAGCTCTGTATTTGTTTAAAGTTTCATGCTTGTATTTATTATTTTGTCATATTTCGCTAACTAATTATTGATTTAAGTGAAAACGCAAAATTAAAAATATTTATTTTTATTCCTTCAATTTAATGAGATCGTTGGTCTTATTTTGAAGAACATTATGATTGGAAATTCACCAACGACTAACTGCTGAATTTAAAAGTGCACTCTAAAAAAATCAATATTGCCAGATTTCCGATCATTGACGGTACATATTATCAGCTTTACTGTATAATATTTTTATTTAAAAACATTTTTGTATGAATTACAGGAGAAAATACTTCCTATGATAACATTTTGATACTCTATTTTTATGTCCGCCATTTATAATTATTTTTTGCGTACCACCACTGGTACACATACGGTTGAGAAACACTGACTTACATGCAGCGAGTTTAGCAGTAAAACCTTAATATCTACAGGCAATGTATGTTTTAGAATCGCCTAGACAGCACACATGCTAAAGTTAGTATGTCAAAATATTTTCAAGCATAGATTTTTTTATGTAAATGAAAAAAAAAACAATACTTATGTTACACAGATAAAATAATTTAGGAGAATATTATTTTTGTGTCACAATATGATTGGATGCTTGTCGACAGACTTATTGCTTTCACTATCTAACTTCATTTTTGTGCGTCTCGCACATCTTCAAAACGTACTTTTTTTTTACATTTAATTATTATAAGATAGTTTACTATAAAAAAAAATCGTTATGTATTCTTTTGTAATGTGTTTACAATCAAATGTATGCATATTTATTAACATTTTCATCAAAAGTTCTGCTATAAATATTAAAACAACTTTCCACCTCCTGTTCCCCCATCACTATTTTGCATTTCAGAGTCAAAAAAGAAGTGCAATTTTTCATGTAATAGGGAGGATAATTTATTCAAATGTAAGTAGAAAAAATAACACAATGTTCATAAAATGAAAAAACAAATACAGTAGATTAAAAATTCAATTAGAAACATAACAATGTGTACCCCAGTCTAGGAAGTCTCCATGAGAAAAATTGTCGATTTGCAAGAATCTTCTGTAAGTGTTGAAGTCTTAAAAAGATGAATATTGCTTCTAACTCTTGTATGGTGTTGGATCAGTTACTAACACCTTTAGTAAGACATAACAGAACTGCCACTGTTCATTGCTTAGCATCGGTTTGAGGTTCTTCTAATAACTTAATTTTATTTGAAAAGAAATTATGATCATATATTTTTTTTTAATTATCAAACAAAAAGAATATAATTTAGTTAACTTTGATGCCATCAAGCAAAGTTTGCTCAAAAAAATCTCCTGATTCTATATTTTAAGCATTATAGAATAAAAATATAGTTTAATATGAATTGTAATAGCATAATGAACAAATCTTTGTCCTATTTCTGTATGTTTCAGTACTTCAACTCCGATGTGCCTTATATATGACATTTTATATCTGCAAATTAATTTCTTGTTAACATTGCTGGATTTTTTTTACAGATTGGCTTCGAGGCATTTATGAACGAACAAGAATACCCCTAGTTCCTATTTATGGCGGGTTCCCGGTGAAATTAAAGTAAGTTCATTAAAATAGATGATTTTAACAACAATAAAGAAACCTGTCTAGTTTTTGCCTTATTTTTTTATGATTTTTTCTCTACAGTTGAAACGTGTAAAGCTATATTTACAATCCTAAATTTTCAGGAATTAAAATTTTTGTTTCTAACTCTTTTTCATTCAATCTTTTGTTTATGTAGCTTTTTATATTTCTTTTCAGAGATACTATCTATGCAAATAATGATAACTAAATATGATATATTTTAAATGCATTAAGCATCCCCCCTCTGCATAAATCTGGGTGTTATAAGGCTAAAAGTAAATAGTATTCTACCATGGCATTTAATTGTGGAAATATTTTCTTGGGTGAAGTGAATTTTTTTGGAGGAAAGTAGGGAAACATGTATGGAATAAAGCAGGTTTTCATTAAACTATGTGAACATATTCAAAATGCCCAGATATTTACTACACCAGAAAAGTACAAATACAAATACAAATGTGACGACCAGCAACAGGCTCTGGGCCCAACTGGGCTGGTCCTAGTCAAATTATAGATCCCAATAAAGATCAATGGCCCTCTTAAAACTATCTACTCCCTTGCTCCTCACCGCCTCTTCCGGTAAACTATTCCAAGTTCCCACTACTCTGCTAAAATAGTAATTTTTCCGAATTTCCAGGTTAGCCTGAGATTTAAACAGCTTATAACAATGACCCCTTGTCCTGCTTTCCGTGCAAAAATTTAACCCTATAACATCTTTCATTTTGATAAATTTAAACAACTGAATCATGTCCCCTCTGGTTCTCCTTTGCTCAAGACTATACATATTAAGCATTCTAAGTCTGGAATCATAGTCTAAATTAGAAAGTCCTTTCACAAACTTTGTAGCCCTCCTTTGTACCCTTTCCAATAAATTAATATCTTTCTTAAGATATGGAGACCAAAACTGAACAGCATGCTCTAAATGAGGTCTTACCAAACTTCTATATAAAGACAGAAGAACCTTCTTAGATTTGTTTGAAATAGATCTATTTATAAACCCAAGCATCCTATTGGCTTTGTTACTAGCTATGCTGCACTGTTGACTAAACTTGAAGTCTTGATTTATTAAGACACCTAGATCCATAACATTTTCTGCCTTACTAATGACTGAACCCTGTAAATAATAGCTTGTATGCTTATTAATATGATCCAAATCCTCTTGCAGCTGATTTACTTGTTCATCATTTTCTACAACCCCCATAACTTTGACATCATCAGCAAAACAATTCATGTTTCCAGAAACATTTTCATGAATATCATTCATAAAAATAATAAACAAAAGTGGACCTAAAACTGATCCTTGGG
Source organism: Uloborus plumipes (assembly GCA_038373865.1). Classification (NCBI taxonomy): domain Eukaryota; kingdom Metazoa; phylum Arthropoda; class Arachnida; order Araneae; family Uloboridae; genus Uloborus; species Uloborus plumipes. The sequence continues at coordinate 61,312 of JAXGGA010003594.1, forward strand.
GAACCCCACTTAAAACCTCACTCCATTTAGAATGATTACCCCTTACAACTACTCTTTGTTTCCTTCCTGTCAGCCAATTCCTAACCCAAACTAAAATTTTACCTCCAATTCCTATATCAGCTAATTTACTGAGTAGTGCAACATGCGGTACCTTATCGAAAGCTTTTTGAAAATCAATGTAAACAATATCTACACACTTTTTGTTATCTAAAGCCATGGTGACCTTGTCATAAAAATGTAATAAATTAGTAGCACACGATTTACCTTTCCTGAAACCATACTGCAAACTAGTCAACAGACTATTATTTTCTAAGAAATCCATAATCTTAATTTTTAATAAAGTTTCAAAAATTTTGCAAACCACTGAAGTAAGACTGACAGGTCTATAATTTCCTGCATTACCTCTAGACCCTTTCTTGAAGAGTGGCGTAATGTTAGCCAATTTCCAGTCCTCTGGCACTGTCCCTGAGTTATACGAAGCCTTGAAAATTTTTACAATAGTATCTACTAATTCCTCAGCACATTCAACTAGAATTTTTGGGTAAATATTATCTGGTCCCGGAGCTTTAGTTGTTTTAATTTTTTTCAAATGAAGTAAAACGTCCTCCCTAGAAAAAAACAAAATCCTCAAGCTGTAGAGTAGCTTGTGTCTTACTTGTGTCAACTGTTGAGATACAGTTATCGTTAAAAAACACTGGAAAAAAAGTCATTTAGAACATTAGCAATATCCCCATCATTCTGAATTAAATTTCCATGCTCATCAACCAGTGGCCCAATTTGACTATTTCGAACTTTCCCAGAATTTGCGTAAGCAAAAAAACCCTTTGGGTTCCTGTCAATATTATCTGCAAGCTTTTGTTCCAATTCTCTTTTCTGAAACCGTACCAAATACTTAAAACTACGCCTAGCCTCACAATACTGTAGCCTATCTGCGCTGTGACCAGTTTCTTTTAATCGACGAAAAGCAGCTTGCTTACGGTTTAGAGTATCCTTAGTTTCACTAGTGAACCACATGGGCCAAATTTTTGTGTTTACCCCTTTTCTCCTAAAAGGAACATAATCCCCAACTGTTTTTGCTAGTTTTTCCTTAAACTCAGTCCACTGCAGATTTACCTCGCTATTGTCCAAACCTGATGAAAAAACAGTTTTCAAACTCTGCCTGAGTGCGACAAAATCAGTATTTCTGAAATTAGGCACAATCCTAAAATTTTTGTCTTTGTGCATATCAAACTTAATCCCAAACCTAATACTGTTGTGGTCACTATCCCCAATATGCTCCCCTACACATAATGCCTGAACAGAACCTTCAACATTGCAGAAAACTAGATCCAAAACAGCATCCTGCCGTGTTCCCCCAGAAACAACTTGATCTAAGAAACAGTCACCAATTACTTTTAGAAATTCCTCTTCTTTACTATTATTGGGGTAAGAATTATTCCAATTAATGCCCGGAAAATTGAAATCCCCCATTATAATTACCGGTCCCTTACTCGACATGTCTCTAATAATACGATACATCTCTTCATCTTGACCCTGGCTTAGATTAGGTGGCCTGTAAATGTTACCCAAACGCAATTTTTTACCCTTACTGCTCATCAGTTCTAGCCAAACCATGTCAATATCATTAGGTTTGTCATTTATTGCAAATTCATTGCAAGTTAAAGTATCCCTAACATAAAACAAAACCCCACCACCTCTTTTACCTGCTCTATCTTGTCTAAACAAATTATACCCAGCAATACACAATAAATCATCATCATTTTTGGTAGCCCATGTCTCGGTAACTCCAATAATATCCAACTTCTCATCTATAATTATGCTTTTCAATTCTTCCATCTTGTTCCTAATACTACAAGCATTGGTATAGAAAACCTTAAGCATGCTCAACTTGCTTTTATTCAACCCCTTGCGATTTCTTGAATCGAAATTGTTAAAATGACTGCTCTTATTCGTCTCCCTATTACTATTTCTAATAAAACCTAAAGAGTTTGCATTCTTTTGAAAACTGCTCCTTGAACCATGCCCCCCATTCCAACTTAGTTTTTTGACTCAGAAGCCTCTAAAACCAAACCACTAACCATTTTGACCCCTATAGAACTCAGATGCAGGCCATCCCTACCAATCCAATCACGCTTGCAATGACTCCACACATCAACAAACCTGACACCGCGCTTTTGGCAAATTTCTTTTAGTAACAGGTTCATGCACCTAGCCCGCTGATTCAACCAGCTCCTGTGCACTCCATACCTGGGAAGCAAACCAACCACTTGGACACTGGTCGAACAGTTAGTTGCTTTGTCCAACAGGGAATTCCATTCTTTCCTAAACTCCTCATTATTACTATGGCCTACATCGTTGGTTCCCACCCACAAAGTAACTATATCCTCCTTATGAAATGTCCCCTTCTTCTCTGCAACCTTTTTTACATCCTTCACCCGAGCCCCTGGTAAACAACACCTAGCCACCTTACGTTTTACCCTCCCGATTGAATTTCCCACTTCGCGCACCATTGAGTCCCCCAAAATTACCCCCTTCATTTCCCAGTCCGTCTCCTTACTAATAACTTCCCCCTTCACCTCTGGAACATCCCTACTAACTAACTCACAGCTAATGCCCACATCCTTTTTAGTAATTTCCCCCTTCCCATCTGGAGTGCTTATCTCATCCTCCTCTATCCCACAACCTAAGGCTATTTGGGCCTGCAAAATGGTCATGCTATGTTTCAAGTGCTTATAACTTTTGAAAATGATTTTGCATGAATTGCCACCTCTTGAGATTCACGTGGGAATTAACTTTGAAATGTTAAACTTTAATTTGATTAATTAATTTATTTATTTGATATATTTGTATATTATTTTCTATTTTTCAATTCCATTATAGTGTTCCTCTGGTAAGCTGACCTCCAACATAGACAATGTTTCTCTCTTTTTTTTGTTTAATAGGGAAGGGTAATTGGCATTTAATTGAGTTAGGTTACTTTCGTAGTTTTTTCACAAAAGTATTTCGACTCAAACCTGTGGCAGTTGTCCTTTTCTATTACCAAAAAAGAGGAAACTCAATGTCAGAAGTCAACATACCGGAGGTGCAATTTTTTTGAATTATTTTTATTTATTTATTTAATGTGCATGTGTAAGTTTTGTTTAAACAAGTGGTCAAAAGTTTCCATTTAATGATTAGTGGTGCCATCTCTTGGTTATGCAAGTTGTTATCCAAAAAAAAAAAAAAAAATCCAACCTCTGACGGCAGTGGTTGTGACCTCTTTTGATTAATTATGCCTATCTAGAGACACAATTCCTACTCCTTTGTAGGCTGCCTACAAGCCTTGTCATGTCAATTGCTGTTCTGGCTATTTAGTAGCCTTAAAATACAGGAAGCATAAACTGTATTCTGACTTTTTATTGTTTACACTGTGTGAAATAGGGTAGCTTAAAAGAGGTTTGAGAATCATTGCATGTGATCAATTATATTAATGTAGTGCAACCTTGTGTTTAAGGAATAACATATCCAGACTAACATTATCACATGGTGAAAGCTGTAATCCTAAACAATTATATATTATTTGGCTCTTGAGCTTTAAGGAGTTAGTGCAAAAATAAATTATCAGCAAAAAACATTAAGTAATGCAAAAACCTTAAGTAAAAGCTAAAACAACCCATAAACTTAGAGAAAATTTCAAAAAGGAGAAAGTTTTCGCACTGTTAGCTTCTTGGCTATTAAGCCAACTAAAGAGCATTTTTGAAATTTGCTGTTTTTTTTTTTTTTTTTTTAATTGTTGAGACATGGAAATTAGTATTTTGATTTCTTGATGAGCTGTATGCAATAATTAATGTTTAATTTTTGTCTGAATTTTCCTGTTTCTGTTACTAGAACATATGTCGGACAGCCTGTTCCTTATGATCCTGAGTCAACTCCAGAAGAAATGGCAGAAAAGGTAATGCTGTTTAGTTTGCAAATTATGTTTTTAAAAGAATAAAAACTACTTTTGACTTATACCAGCTTTTAACCTTGATGAACTATTTCCATGGCAATCACCATCCGTTATACATTGTAGAAGGAGCTTTTATTGTGAATGACAGATTATATTTTTCAAGCTCTAAAAGAACACCATCGAAAAAAAAAACATTCTGATAGAAAAAAAAATCCTTTCTTTCTGATCTAATGGTTCAAAAAAAAAAAAAAAAAAAAGATTGAAGGCAACAAACTTGTGATACAGTACATTGCAAACAAGATATTTTTCATGTTGAAAGATTTTGATAGCTACTTTGGATAACTACCTTTAACAAAATCAATATTTACCATTTGCAACTGTAGCCCATTAAAAACAAATAATTTGAAAAATAGAATTACGAAGTAGAAGCTTATGAATTATTTAAGTACAAGCTTTATAACTGCCTAAATGTAAGAAAAAATTTCCCTAATTTGGTATTTCAAGAACTTACATATGTGCTACACAAAAGCGATTGAACTTTAACTCATAAAAATACTAGAATGTATTTTCAATAAAAGTACTTTAAGCTCCCAAAGTGTCCGACTTCCAGTGTGATAAAATTTTCAATTGTTATAATTTATTATAATCAATTGGTTATTGTTATCAAATTACTTGCAAAGTGTGATCACATTAAGCAGTGTCTAGTGTATATATTTATGCATCTGTGTGTTTGTACGTGTAGTCTTTCTTTCTGAAATCTCTTGATAAGAAAACAATGAACTGCAAAAAATTGTGTCAACTCCAAAAGTTATGAAAGAATATAATGCTGTAATTCAATGTGCATTGATGTTTGTTCAAAATTGGTTCTGTTTATAAAATTTGCAATCTAAATAAAATAGCATGATCCACAAAGTTAAACTACTTTTTTACTTTTAGGTTGCTGAAAGAATGAAAGAAATGATTAAAAAGCACCAAAAACTGCCTGGAAGCATATCCCGGAGCATGTTAGAACGAATACAACATTTGTTTAAATTGAAAAGTTTGTGAATTTTGAAATTTTGGACTCATTTTCTATTCCATGTTCATTCTCATTTTAAATAGGTGTTCAAAGCGAATTTGTCCGTGACCACTCATGCTCATAAAAGTATTATGGTGTGGGAAGGCTTTCCTTTTTTGTATTTACTTTCTCATTTTTTCATTAATATTTACTTGCACTTGACGTTTTCTTGTTTATCTTAGATGAAATATGGTTTTTTTGTGAACATAAGTTCCTACTTATAAAGTCTTAATACTTAGTTTTTTTTTTTTTTTTCATTTGTTTGCAAATGTACAGAAACAAGTTTTCCTTGCATTTTTTATACTTGATTGTGAACTTAGGTTTATATGATGTGCAATATATCAATGGAAACTTCCCGATGTTTGTGATGATTGAAAGTGTTTCTCAAAAAGTTTAGTTCTAGAAAAGTCTTTCACATTTAGTAAGTTTGTTTATTGCTATGTATTTTGTTTGAAATTTAATTGTTCACATTTATTTAAATATTTATTGATTTTAAATTTATAAATTTTACAATTTACAAAAATGATACTGTGCAATTCTGAAATTGTTCAAAACAAGAATTCAGAAAATCAAATTAAAGTGGTTGAGACACAGAAAATTTTTTTATGACATTGATGGAATAATTATAAGTGTATTAAGCTTATCAATTTTATATGCACGAGAATCATGGTTGATATAAATCAAACAAATGTGATATAAGCATCCCTGCACCCTCATTGGCACCACAAAAACTTTGCATGGAATGGAATGTGCTTTTCATCTCTGCCAATGATTTCTCATTAACCTACTTATACAAACCCAAACAGCAAGAATATGTACAAGAATCATAGTTACTTGTACATATATTTGTTGTCAAGAATATGTACAAGAATCATAGTTGACATAAATCAAACAAATGTGAAACTTTTCAACCCCAAACAGCGAGAATATGTACATGAATCATAGTTACTTGTACAGGTAACTTGTACATATACTTGTTGTCAGGAATATGTACAAGAATCATGGTTGATATAAATCAAACAAATGTGATATAAGCATCACTGCAACCCCATTGACGCTACAAAAAGTTAGCCTGGAATGTAATGTGCTTTTCATCTCCGCCAGTGATTTCTCATGGACCTTATTTATATAACCCCAAACAGCATTGTACACAACTATCATGATAACCGAAAAAAAAAAATCATGAGACTTTACTGGGGAAAAATATAGCCAAAGTTCAAATGATACTAATAGGGGTTTATATTGCATCCTTACAAAACAAACTATTTTTACATGCATTTGGATTTTAAAAGTCAATACATCAATATAGAATGAAAATTTTTAAAGAATGTATACACTGTTTTAACATGTCCTGATCAGTTTGACAAATTATGTATTTTTCAATGTTTTGATAAATGTACTTTTCCACATTTTTTTTTTTTTTTTTTCAAATTCAATAGTGTAATATTTTTAATCAAATGGTTTTAAATTATACTAGAGCATCACATTTAACATTTTGAGTAAAATTTTCTGTTTTGCATGATTTTAAACTTTTTCAAAGGCGTCTTAAGGCAAAAGAACAAATTTATAAATATTGTCCTTTTCGTAAAATTTCATTTTTTCTTCCGTATACACTGCATGATCTTTTTATTCCTGAAATACCATAAACCACTGATGCAGACGGACATGTCAGGTGCCATTTAACATGCATGTCCTAAATGTACAGATTGTCTTATTTGGTAAACTTAAAAGGACAGAAACGTTGAGAGGAAGTTATTTGGTTATTTTAAAACTTCGTTTAAGGTGCGTTTTGTTTATAGATTCAAATAGGCGGTAAAACTGTAAATGGTTTTATGTACTACCTGTATCGGTGGTCAGCAAAGTTTTCAAAAATAGGACATTTTTCCAATTGTTTTCCTGCAGATTTTTTTTGCTGATGGGTTACTTCAATTCTATTTTAGGTTATGAGTTATCTTGGAACATAGAAAATGAAAACATTATACAGATGACATAATCCAATACAAACTTACAAATACACCTTAATCATTTTAACGGATTTTTTTTTTATGCTGAAAGCACCTGTTTTAATTCATTGTCAAGGATACCTATGGATAGTCGTAATAAAGAATTATTTACTGGGTCACTAAAATTTTCTTTATGTGTCACTAGCTCTTCCAATGGTCATAGAGTTACCAACCACTGGTGTAGATCTTACTATTTATCAAAAATAAAATTTTTAAGACCTGTTTGGTTGTGTTTATTGTACGTGCTGTTAACATATTTTTCCCCTTTCATGCGAAGAATTTTGTAATTCTTTGAAAAGTGGATTAATTGTTCTTCAGTTATAGCAGATCAAAATTTAAATGTGTTCTGTTTTGTTCTACATTATAGATTTTAGGACATATGTATGATAATGTTATATTTAAATGAATTGAGCAAACTGTTGGCTGCTTTGAGAGGTTATTTAATGTGTTCATATGTATGTGTATGAGTGTATGGTATTTTTTCTTGTGCATGCATATATATATATATATATATATATATATATATATATATATATATATATATATATATATATATGTATGTAAGAGAGCCAGAGCAATCCATATAGTAGTATCTTCCTGTATAAGAACTAAAGAGACTAAATCTATTTTTGATATTGTAATCCTTGTACAAGTACGTTTTTTTAATATTTTTCTCTTTTGGAGTTTTATTCAATTTACTTAATGTGATCTTCTTTAAAATATTTGCTTAGAATTGAAACAGCTTTATTATTTGCTGTTATTAAACTAAATTTTAAGCCATTAATGTTACCTTACTGTTTTGAAATTTGACTTTGTACAAATGTTTTCTTTAAAAAAAAATTTTTTTTTTATTCATGAAACTTGTTTTTGTGTTGTAATTCATTTATTATACTGTCCCCAATGAAGAGGTCAAAAATTTAAATTCTGTATAATAATTTTATTAGTATTCTGATTTTATCACTAAATAATATTTAGTGATACATTGAATAAATATTGTGAGATCATTTTGCGGTTAATAAAAACCATCAGTTCCAATTGAATAACCAAATATTCATATGTTTTATAACATTATTTGTGCAGTTGCAGTTCATTCTTTATATAATATGTGCTGCTAATTTCATAAATTAAAACTTTAAACAGGGTTTTTTTTACAGAAACATATGTAGATACGAGGTGTGTTCAAAAAATAACGGGAATTTTTAAATTGCGCGAGTTTGGAGAGTCCAATTGACAATTTTTTTTGTGTGTTATGTTGGTAAACATACCCTTGAAATAAAACATAAAATCGCCAGCTGTTTTAATTGTTACTTTTTCGTTGGCAACAGGTAAGGTTAAAGATGTTTTATTAGTTCGGCATTTTTTGTTGGATGAAAGAAATAACACGAAGAATTTGTGTAAAATGTTGTGTAAAAAATGGTATTAAGTGTAACAAAGTTTGTGAAATGTTGATAAAGGCCTGTGGGGATTCAGCTATGACTAAAACAAGACTTTACGAGTGGTATAAGCGTTTCCAAGATGATCGTGAAGACGTTGAAGATGATGAACGCACAGGACGCTCGAACACATCAACAACCGATGAAATCGTTTAAAAAGTGAACAAAATGGTTATGAACGATCGCCGAATAACAATCAGAGAAGTCGCTGATGATGTTGGAATATCTATTGAGTTCATACCATCAAATTTTTAAGAAGTTTTTGGGCATGAAACGAGTAGCAGCAAAATTTGTTCCAAAATTGCTGACTTTTGACAAAAACAGCGGCAAATGGAAGTTTCTCAGGAGTTACTGAATGAAGTCAACAACGATGCGGAATTACTGAAACGTGTTATAACAGGTGACGAAACATGGGTATACGGGTATGATGTCGAAACTAAGGTCCAATCATCCCAGTGGAAGGACAATGGCTCACCAAGACCGGAAAAGGCTCAGCAAGTGCGGTCAAATGTAAAGGTTCTACTCCCTGTGTTTTTTGATTTTAATGGCATAGTGCATCATGAATTCTTGCCACAAGGCCAAACGGTTAATAAGGTGTACTACCTACAAGTTCAACACCGTTTGCGTGAAGAAATCCGTAAGAAACGCCCGGATTTGTGGAAGGACAATTCGTGGCGTTTGCATCACGATAACGCACCAGTGCACACTTCATTGCTTATTCGTGAATTTTTAGCCAAAAACAGTACTGTAATGATGCCTCAGCCTCCATATTCGCCAGACATGGCTCCGTGTGATTTCTTCTTATTTCCGAAAATAAAAAGAACCTTAAAGGGTCGTCGATTTACAAGCATAGATGACATTAAGAGTGCATCGCTGAAAGAGCTATAGGCTATCCCAAAGGTCGAGTTTAAAAAGTATTTCGAAGATTGGAAGAAGCGCTGGAACAAGTGCATAATGTCCAGTGGGGACTACTTTGAAGGTGACAACATTAATGTAGACAAATAAATAAATATTTTTTTCAAAAAATTAAAATTCCCGTTATTTTTTGAACACACCTCGTATGTTGTTCCATGTTCTGTTTTCTCTTTTCCCAAGTAGCACACTTCGTTTTTTAAAGGTTGTAAAATGGTTATTAATGTTGTAACAACCGCTTAAAAACGTTTATAAAACATTTAAAGGTTATTTGTGCTACCTGGGTTAGGTTTTAACATAAAATATATACTTTGTTAGAAATTGCAAGGATAAACTGTGATGCTATAAAAATGTTTCATAAATTTCTAACGATTTTCATTGATGTTATCATTGTTTTTTTGAAATAAGTAATTTGTAAAATATTACGTGTGCCTTTAAATCTAATAAGATCCTATTCAAGCATTCTTCATCCTTATGACTCCCCCCCCCCCTTCTTTGTTGTTTCAGAGAAGTTCATGCAGGTCATGTCTATGTGTTTGATTTTTGTTTCTGTGTGGGCTAAAATTGGAGTATTTGTAAACTCGAATGTGTTGTAACTACTAATATCATTAAAAAAGGTTTTTTTTATACTTTATTGTGTTTGTTCCCTGATTTGTAATCTATTTCAAGGAAAAATATACTTGTTTTTTTATTATAATGAGTCTGTTTCCATTTTATTTTGCTTTTCTCACTTCTAGATTTCATTAGATATATGCGTGCATGTGCATTTGTGCGTATGCCTGTGTGTATGGGGCCAAAAAGTATGTGGGCAGACATTTGTGGTCTGGCCTATTGGGACTTGTCCCAATGTGCCCTTTATCAGGGTGCCCCATCAGAAACACAAGGGGAAAAAAAACTTTTATTTTTTAAAGTAATTTACAGGAAATGTTGTCTGCCTTTGATTTGAGACGTTGAATTCTTCCAGAGTCATGAAGCCTCTACAGGGCGCCATAAAATGGTCATAGAAAAGGTCTAAATGCGCCAAAAAAAAAAAAAAAAGGTCGTATTCAAAAGAATGACTGGGACATAGGCGTCTAGTGCACCAAAAAAGTGGGGGTCAAAAAAAGTGGTGGGGGGCAGAGGATAGGTGCCTCTGAAGCTGTTTTTTTTTTTTTTTTTTTGAAAAATTTGGCTGTATTATTGGGTTTTAACGTTACTGATTAAATGATCATTAAAAAAGGCCTCAAAAATCAACCAGGCTGTCTACCATAGATGTCCCCCTTACGGTTTGAAGTTCCATTCTTATGAAATAGCATGCAAAAGTTCAGTTTTTTGAATTTTCAGCTTTTATAAATCAATCCACAGAGTAAAGTAACTTTTTACTCCATCATTACTTTTTAACACTGAAAACTGAGGGGGCAAGGCCCTTGTACTTTTGGAAATGAGGGTGTAGTCGCCCCCCTAAACGAGCCGCCTATAGCCTAGGAGAAGTCACAAAACATGAAAATATTGCCTACACAGCAGCAGATTGCTTCTAAATTTATACATTTTCTACTACAAAGGATAAAATAATTCAAGTGATAGGTAATCAATATGCACTAAGTTTCCAGTTATGAGCCAGGGCAAAGGCTGTACGTGCACCCCAGACTGAGAACCCCTGATTTAGGCTTTCATAATGATATCTTTCAAGAAGCAGTACTCAACTGCTTGGACAGTGAAATTGTGATAAAGAAGCTATATTAAAGCAGTTCCGAATTAAGTCTCCTTTTGCTGTAGAATTTTATCTTTAACACGTGCATGGATTCATAAGAGGGAGGGAAAGGGGGGGGGGGACAAACTTTGAAATTTCGTTATGGAAAACCAAATGACTCGAATGGTTTTGCGAAAGAAAAACTGAGGAAATATGTTCAGCAGCATTGTTATCAGTAACACTTGAAGCAATTTTTCTAAAATCAATGTTACATGTATTGAATTTTATTTTTTTCAATTTAAACTGATTGCTTGGTGATATGGTTGTCAATGCGTTGTGTTTACTAGTTTAGAATGTTTGTCATTTTCATTGCACCCTCGTTTACAATGCAGTGCAAGGAAACTCTAAACATCAATTTCAATATTCAGCAATATGTTGCAGCTTAAAGGCCTGTTCACATGTTGTGACTGTGCTGCCCTTACAGTTATACATTCGTGGACTCTAAGAACTAACATGCATTAGTTAAATACCAAGTATGATGCGATTTATAAGGGCTTTCATATGCTGACTCGAGTGCATTGCAACATAGTGATTTAGGAAGTTACTTGCTGACGCAATGTAATCATTTCGCTAACAAAATCTCATAGAAGACTTGTTATTTCACTGACACAAATTAGTTCTTCTCATTGGGCAAGAGGAGGAGGGCGGGGTGTCTAACACAGCTCAACTGCATCAGATGATGATCAAAATAACGGTAAAGAAGTGTGTTTAGATTTGATTTGAAATTTTGAGTCTTTATTCATTTATGAAAATTAAATCCATTATAACTTTAAAATGGTGCTTGTTATGGTAATAAGTCTATATAGATATTAATGTAAAGCAGGCCAAATTTAATTTTTTATAGCAACGAGTGAAACAACTATTTAACTTGGTGTCATAAAAAATTAAAAAAAAAATGTCATGCAGAAATTTTAACAAATAAAAAAAAGGGGCACAGCAAAGAGAGGGAACTTCTCGAACCTTCTTCTCTCACTTTATATCACACTTTATATCAAAATTCCAGTGGGAGAGTTCCCGAAACCCATCCCTTCTCCTATCGTCCTCAAAGGTGGCGTAGTAGTTACGTATTCAGGATTTCAATATCGAAAAACGTTCTGGTGAGCGCCCCAGTCAGAACCCCCCCCCCCTTCTTTAAACCCCCTGATTAAAGTGTCTTGAACTTCATATTTCGCAGTTAAATTTGGAATAATTCTAGAGAATATCCTGAAGCTCCTTTCCCAAGTATCATCTAAGATCGTACGAAATTACTTTTTTTTAGGACTTTAATTTCGAAAAATGTCCAGTTGAAAGCAGCCCCAAAGCCTCTGATTACATCATCAAAGATCATCTAAAATTGTGTTTCTTGAATTTAAACTCCAGAAAATTACTGAAGGGCTGCCCTGAAACTATCTTCCTACTAGCATAAATCTCATTTCATAGTGACTAACGTAACATTCAGAGCTGATTTTGTAACTGTTTCTACTTGTAACTTAAAGGATAAAAAATATTTTTTAGTTATGCTGGTGGATTTACAATGTACATGGTATCTATGTATCATTTCTGCTAAGAATTTAAAACAAAATTAATGACAATAGATATTTTTTCAATCAAAATAGCAGTGTGACTAACGTAACATTTTTGCAACCCTGAAAATTAATACTCACGTTGTGGGGCAAACATTTCTCAAAGTTAAGCAAGCGTTAAAAACTGAATGATATATTTTAAAAATGTGTAAAGTTGGCTTTTAAAAACATAAAATACATCTATTAAATCTTAATTTTTTTAGTCTTAAGTGTCACTTTTACTCAAGATGGAGTGTGACTAACATAACCATCGAATAACAAGCAGTAGACACATTACAAACTATTTATTATGGCAAATCTCAGTGCTACAATACTTTTTTAATGTTATTTAACTTCTTATGTTGTATGATTTTTATTTATTTAGTTATTTATTTATTTTTTGACTTTTTTCATTTCAGTATTTTTTGAGAAGTATTTTTGAAGGTTGACATTTCTATGGAATGATCCATAACCAAAGATCGACTGAAAACTTCTTTCTAAAAGTTAACTTTAAAGATTTTCTAGGAGTGCATTGGTCCCCTTACCAACATGATTGAAGATCGTCTTTAGTTTCATTTTAAGAGATTTAGTTTTCAGAACTTGATAAGAGAGAGAGAGTCCCTGAAAACCTCTTCCCCTAAAATCGGCAAAAGTCGAATAAAATCACGTTTCTGGAGTCTCAATTTCAAAAAAATGCGCATCACTTAACGTTAACAAAGACTAGCGAGTTTTACGATTTCAGTTTCGAAACATTTTCTGGGAGTAGACCGCTGAATATCTCCTCCCCATAGCATCTAAGATCTTTTAATGCTACTCTGTTAGAGCTACAATTTCTAAAAATTTCTGGAGGAGAGCCCCGAACGCCTCTTCCAAACTTAATTGGAGCTAATCAGAAATTGCTCTTTTAAAGTTTGAATTTCAAAAAATAATCCTGAGGACGCCCTGAACCTATTATCCCCCAATATATAACCAAAGTCTAAAATGCATTTTCAAGACTACAAATGTGAAAAATTTTCGAGAGCAGAATTCCAAATTTAACTTTCTTTTAATATCATAAGAGACCGTTTCCTGAATTCTGGGAGGAGAAATGTATGCCAAATCATATGAATTTTTCAAAAGAATTGTTTTTATAACCTTAAACGCGTTCCCGTTATGAAATTTTAAAAACGTCAGTCTATTTCAGGACACCCTGTAAATGACTACGTGACATTTAAAATGCAACACCAAAGAGTTGCCCCAGAAATTTATGCAAATTTCAAAGTAGACGCAATGCGCTGAATTATGCAAATGATGTGAAATGCGCAGTTCTGTGCTCGTTGAACGAGAAAAGAAAGAAGTAACCTACGAAACGGGGGGATTTCGAGCCTTTATTTCTGCTAGAAAAATCGTCGCTGAGAGAAACCCCGTTTTTTCGTTTCGAAGAACACGTTTAGACGGCTATTCACATTACGACCTTTTCGTCCGAACGAAGTGGTTTTTCTGACGGAGGGGGAAAATTTCGAGTATTCGCAGTAGCTCCGCCCGAAATTCACCCACAAGTGATAAAAAGCGCGCACCTGGCTAGAGCCAATGAAATCGCTGCCAAAAAAAAATCGGATGGCTGCTGGAGCCGACAACATCCAGCATTCTAGAACGGTGACGGAAGCCGAATGATTCAGCATGCTCTCATGGCAACGGATTCCTAAAACCTGTTTCGTAGTGAAAAATTCGGTTCGGACGGCGGGAACGGTCGTAAAGGTGAATAGCACTTCACAGCAGAGAATGCCAAACCACCGCCGATGGAGGCAGTTCCTCGACACGAGGATTTTGAGAGGGGAATACTAGGGCGAAATGAAAAGGTCAGGTTTGTCCTTATTTCAAATTTCAGCTGAACATACACCTGGATGGGTGTACAATGCACCGGCTGTGGTGAAGATGGTTGTCACAAGAAAATGTGTCACATTTGAAGGGTCATAGTCATAGCACAGTCAGAGGGACATCAGTCAGGGGCACCCCGAACTTTAATTTTTGGGAGAGCAAAAATCCTGAATTTGCCGAATGGAACTTCAAATTTTGCCAAATGGTAAAATATACTGAAATACAAGTTTTAAGACATCTGATGAAAAGGTACATTTGAACAAATGAAAATTTCAGTTTTGTCCCAAATTTGCAGAATAAGAAAAAGTTTGGGAGGTCACCGTGACCTCCCATCGGATGTTCCTAACATCAGTGCGCTTGGATCGTCGCCTTCGCGGACAAGCGTTGGTAGACTCGTAAGCCACTTCTACCTCCATTCAACAGCCTGATTAAGACGTCAGGAATGTTCTTGTATCTATCAGAACCATTTTTTGTCGATGCATTGCTGGTGGCCTGCACTCATCGCGTCTATTAAGAAGACGGCCGTTGATGACCACACAGCATAGACGCCAGCGTTTGCAATGGTGCGGGACTAGAGCGTCGTGGATGACAGAATAACAAAGGGTCGTATTCTCAGATGAATCACGCTTCCGCTTCACCAGCGATAGTCATCGCGTATGAGTGTGGCGTCAACGTGGAGAAAGGTCAAACTCGGTCGCAATTTTGGAACATCTCACCTCGCAACAACGAAACATCATGATTTGAACACAATTACGTACGATTGCAGGCCACCTCCAACTCGTGTTCAATTTTCTATTGCTGGTCCAAGAAACACACCCTCACCTTCAGAAACTACCCAATACCTTAATCAGCAAAATAATACCTGACAGTATTGCCGTGGGCAGGTAAAGGGCAGTAACTGCAAATTTTTCGATTTTGATTTTTTTGCATTTTTGAAATCTATGTTACATTAGTTTTATGGTACAAACATCTTTTTTTGGTTTCCGATGAAAAAAAACTGTTTTTTAAGCAATGGTAATTAGCAGTAACTGCATTTTTCGCTGCTTTGGGCAGGTAAACGGCAGTATCTGCATGTCTGGAGAATGAACATAATATGAATCGCTGTGCAAAACTTGCATTAAGCCGCAAAAACGTTTTCCTTTGTACCTAAACTGAGCGAAAGTAGGGGTGCCCTAATGGGAGGTCACTGGAGGTCATTGGTTGCATTTGAATGTTCCCAAGGGGGTGTTTTATTCCTTTTTGGGGTTAATCAGTGTTAATATTAATGCAGACTTAAGTGATATAAATTGGCGCTACCACTTGGCGATATATCGCCAAGCTTTTGGTCGCCAAGTGCTTGTCGCCAACTTGGTGACATATTGCCAAAATGGCGACAAATTTGGCGAAAAAAAATTGAGTTTGGGTTCAATTTAGCGCTATTGGCGGTGTTTTGCGAAAAATCCACTGAATGATGCTAAAATCGGAGATATTTAGAAAATGAATCGTTGTAAATCATTTTTTACATTGTTTCGAGGCACATTAGGGGCGTAAATGTTTGAATTGTTATCTTGCTCACTCCAAGCACTATTTTAACACTTAAGGCATCTCCTTAGAAATTTACACGTGAAAAGAAGTAATGTGGGGTCCATAACAGATTTTTTCTTTCAAATAAAGTTTCTCTCTTCTAGCAAACAATATTTTTCACGATTTCATAGATACACAAGCAAAACTTGGCAGACGACAAAAAAAAAAAAAAAAAAAAATGCAGCAATGAAATGATTTTATTTACATTGTTTTGTTTTCTTTTAATTACCGTTATTTACATACTAACAGACGATAGTTTTTGCAGTTTAATACCTAGCTGTTGCATTTTTAATAGTTCTATGAAAAGAATCGTCAGCACAAGAAGCATTCCAAGCGCTCTTTTTTTCAAAGGGATTTCTTGTTTTGATGCAATGTACAAAGCATTAACTGATTTGTAGTAATTTTTAAAAAATCTGGTGTGAACGCCACACTGCTTCCTTTTACGTTTAAATTCCATAATAAATGCCTAGAGTGAGCAAGATAACAATTGAAACATTTACACCCCCGCAGTTTGCCACGAATCAATGCAAAATAATGTTTTACAATGATTTTTTTTCTAAATATCGCCGATTTTAACATGATTCAATGAATTTTTTGCAAAATGTGCCCAAAAGCGCCAAATTGAATCCATATTTAAAAAAAAAAAATAATTTTTTCGCCAAATTTGTCGCTAACTTGGCGGCAAAATCTTGGCGACCAAAAGTTTAGCGATATATCGCCAAGTGGTTGCACCAAATCATATCACTCAATCTGCATTAAAATTAACATTGATTTTCCCCACAAAGGGGTAAAAGACCCCCTTGGGAACATTCAAATGCAACCACAAGGGGAGGCGCACAACTAGACCCCCATCAGAGCCTACATACCAAACTAGAAGCTTCTACGGCATATAGTTTTTGAGTTATGCGACATACATACGCACATACATACAAACATACATACGTACATACAGATGTCACGAGAAAACTCGTCGTAATTAACTGGGGCTTGGTCGAAAAGGATATTTCGGCTGTTTATATGTTAGTAGGTACATATGCACGTGCTGATAGGTCGAAAAAACTACTCAACATTCATTCGGGGGCGAGCAAAATCAAAATTTAGACCGAAATTTGAGTGAAATTTTCTTCGAGATTCTCTTCGGCGGTTGAAATTTTCTTCGGCGGTTTCAAAATAAAGAGGATTTGGAAAACGAGGTGAAAAACTTTTTTAACTCTCAAAACCCAACTTTTTATAAAAACGGGATATATGGTCTTCTGTCTACGTGGGAAAAGGTAATACTTGCTGATGGTGATTATTTTTCTGAATAAATTTAACTTAAACCCATTTTTTTGTGTTTTATTTATTAACATTCAAAACCGCACGAACTTTGTTAGTTGCCTGGTAAAACATATTATTCACAATGCAATAATATATTTCGTAATAACATATCTACTCCGCATGTTGTCGAATATGTAAATACTAGATATTTAGTAGCATAATGTGCAGTTACTGCCGACTGCCAGTCAATACCGTATGACAATTAGAGTGAAAAGGGCAGGTAAATAGCAGTATCTGCTTTACCTCTCTCTGCGCTTGCAAAATCAAAATTCAATCGATTACCCCAAAAATATATCGGTATAAACATGTAGTATCGCCTATATTCGAAGTTCAATGTTTTATTGATCTTTGTGGGAAATTAAAAACGCGTTTCTTCAAATATCTCGAAAACTCATTTTTGCAGATATTGCCGTTTACCTGCCCACGGCAGAGTACACTGCTCGCATTAGTCAACATGCTCTATAAGAAGCACAGATGCTTCCCTGGCTCACAGGTCTCTCCTGAACTTTCACCAACAGAACACATTTGAGACGTGATTGGGGTCCGTTTACAGCAGACCCTGCCACCACCGCGTTCAGAAGACGAATTGTGCCGAACAGTTGACTGGAAATAGAGAGCCAATCCTCATTTTGCATTTGGACTCTCATTGATTCTGTATCTTAGACGTACCACTGTTAAAACTACATGTGGCGCAAGGCACCTTCAAGGGTTAACAATTCACTGCACGATTTTTTATATTTTCATGAAAAAAAAGTATATGTTACCTTTAAATAGCCCCGAGTTCAGGAAAAATGAAAAAAAAATTAATCTTAAAAATTTGCACCAAAAATGATGTTTTAATTGTTTGTTCTATATATGGCACAAAGCACATAGCATATGCTTTGTATACCGATAAGTGTAGTAATCTACAATGTGTTTTGTGCCATAAGTGGTATAAACAAATTTTCCACTAAGTGTATGTAAACAATTTTAGAACAAAGGAAATAATGACTAAGCATACTTCTAACGGAAATGCAGACACTCTTTCTTTCAAAAGCAAGAACTGTAATACCTAGACTAGTGCAACTAACTAGTGCATAAAAATCACACTAAACTGTTATAGCAATGTTCCAGAAGGGGCACAAAGCTCAGTTTAACTGCATTTAAAAATCATAGGAATATATGAGGGTTTATTTGGTTTGTGCCAGATCTGGCACACCGTGCAGTGAAGGGTTAAACGTTGTACCACCAGCGGCACCTCCTGAGGGGTACCACTTGGCTCCCTGTGGAACCATTGAAGGTACCATTTGGTTTCTTAGGGTGCCATAAAACACCCATAATGTGCCACGTGGAGCCAAATGGCACCTTCGCAAGAGCAGGGTTGCGGAGTCGGAGTCGGACTGATTTTGGACCAAAGGAGTCAGAGTCGGAGTCGCTGAAAAACATGTCGACACCGACTCCGTTCATCCGATTTGGATGAAATTTTATGGAGGCGAAAACATATCTTTGAAACTAACAGATACAAATTTTTAGCTTCCAATATCCAAATCCTAAGCATCTAGGATCATTAAAAAGGGCTTCAAAATGGCGGGTCTACTTTGTGAAACGAATTGCTATGTTTATGGGCTTATGCAAGTGAATAAAAAATATTTGCAGCAAAAATGCATTGTGTTAAAATAAAGTCTGGCCATTTAACACGAAAAGGATTAGTTTTGTACGGGGTCAAATGACAAGAGCGGCACTTGTCTTTTGCTCTGGAGAAAATGGACTTTTTGGGAAGTCACAGTGACCTCCGAGAATTGAGGTAAATGTGGTGAAATTACCTGCGAGTTCTTGAGAAAATTGAACTTTTTTAGAGGTCACAATGACCTCCATCTGGGATACCCCAGCTTGCTACCCCTCCCCCTCTTAAAGTGAGTTCTGGCTACGACCATGAATAAAAATGAAACTTTTAAAAATGGACTTAAAATTTCAACCTTTGTTTAGGGTTTTCCCTCTTCACATTCGGGTAAAAATAATAATTATAATAATAATAATAAAAGCAGGAGTCGGGAGTCGGAGTCGGAAGTTTTAAAATCCCGGAGTCGGAGTCGTTTTTTCTCCGACTCCGCAGCCCTGTTCAAGAGTACCATAGGGAGTAAAGCAGCTAGGGCTAAAGCGTTACACCTTGCCTTGTGTAACCTGTAGTTTTAACAGTGTATTGCTGTGTGTATCAACCTACTGAGCGAACGCTATTCTCTTTCTGTATTAAATATCAGTTTGAAATAAAGATCACTTATTGTTTGATTTCTCTTAGTTTTCCGAGTTACATTATTTTCCAGCATTCAGTTTGAGCACTTTCCTTGGTGTTGCATTTTCACAGTCACGTCCATGCATTTCCACCTTCCTTGCACGTTATTTATTTAATACAAAAATAAAGGTTTAATATTTTGTTTTTAATGAGGCAAAAGAAAAATGAAAAACATCTAACTTTTTTAAGGCTCTTTATTATACAAATAAATAAATAAAAAGTCGTGCTTTTGTGTATCCCTCTTCGACGCCTCTGTGTATTTTGTATCCTTTATTACTTCTGTGCTTATATGTCCCCTTTTGAAGTTTAAGAAAAAAGCTGGACAAGGAAAACAGAACAATTGGTTTTCTTCATATTTCCTTCTTTATTTGTTTTTCCTCCCATAACTTACAATCAGTAGTTCTATTGCAAAAGGAAACCTTCGTTGAAGCAACTACCGGCGGTTTAACGAAAACCAGTTCTCCAGAGCGTTATTTCGCTTCGTGCGAAGTCGCTTACCAGTGTGTCTTATTTGTATGATTTGTAGTATTGATTCAGGAGGCGGTGATGGACTTGTGCGTTATGATGTGAAATCGGTAAGCTTGTGTTTCAGTTTCTCTTTGAGTAAAAATTGTCTCCTTAATGTCTAGGGTTTGCGGGATGTTCACTATTTGAGTGAGTTGTTCAGTAATTTTAATATATTCAACTTTTTTAAATTTAAAAGTAGCAAACTTTTTTTTTTTTTGCAGAAGAAAAACAGTTGTGTTCTTTAAGAGCAATACTCTTTAGCCCTAGAGTTGTACTCTTTCAATAATTCGCTTTTGATGAAAATAGCAAGTATTAATTTTTTTACAGAAAAAGTTGTGCTCTTTCACTTCACTAGCTTTGGATTAAGATAGCAAACATCCAACCGCTCCGTCCGTCCCCCCCCCCCCCAAAAAAAAAGAAAGTTTTGTTTTTTAACAGCATTAATACTTATCAGCCCAAGAGTTGTTAGCCCTATCATCCGCTTTTGATGAAAACAATAAAAATAATTTTTGCATCAAAAAATGTTGCACTGTTTACAAAGCATTACTCTTTCGATCAAGAGTTGAATTCTTTCCCTTCTACCGCTTTTGATAAAAATAGAAAAATATATTTTTTAGCGAAAAATTGTGCACTTTTTGTTCATTACTCTTCGGCTCAAATGTTGTACTCTTTCACTTCACTCCCTTTTGATAAAAATATCAAGCATAAGATTTTTTACAAAAAAAGTTTTGCTCTTTAAGAGCATTAGCTTTTCAGCTCAAATGTTGTGCTCTTTCACTTCACTTGCTTTTGATGAAAAAAAAAAACTACATATTTTTTTTAATAAAATAATAACAATGATAATATGATGATGAAAACAATAAATAAGTTGTGCTCTTTCGTTTCATTTCTCTTTCGCTCAAAAAGTGTACGCTTTCATTTCACTTTCTTTTGATAAAAACATCTAACGTATTTTTTTTTACAAAAAAAGAAAGTTGTGTGTGCACTTTTCCCTTTATTACTCTTTAACAAGAAATCAGTGAGAAATCGGTGATTCCATTGTCACGTGGACCACAACGTGTACTAAATTCCTCTTTATATTTTTATTCATGTATACTAACTATTAAGGGATAAAAGTTGAAAATTTTCGTAACTATAGTGACAGTAAGTATTTTATTTGGGTTAAACATTTTTTTTCCAAAATTATTTTTTATCTATCATAATATTTTTTTAATATATATTTTGCTTTCCTATTGATTATTTTTCAGTATTAGTCACACTCGTTTTTTTTTTTTTTCCTTCTTCTTTTTTTTGAATTTTTTTCCGGGGGAAGGGGGTTTGGCCATGAGTGTATACTCAATGGATATTTTACCATAAAAGAACAAAAACCACTCCCACGTATGTATGAAAACATTACGTTTTGAAGCCGGGAAGGGGGGGGGGAGAAGGCAAATTATCGACTGCCTTAAATGACGAGCCTGCTGGTGTTAGTGTCAAAAAACATAAATAGTGAAAGAAGGCATGCCACAGAAAATCAGAAATTTTGTCTTATATGTGACAGCTGTATGTTTCCTTTCAAAAGTAATACTTAAGAAATCGAATGAACAAAAATTTTTTGCCCGAGAAACCAAACATATATGGTATAATATCTTAAAAACAAAAAAACGGGTGGGGGGGGAGGGGGGTGCAATGTCTATTACGCTCTTTGAAATGAAATATGGCTCTGTCAAGTCAGGACAAAATGTCTGCTTTTCCCTAGAATGGCCAAGCCCGTCATTAGGGGTGGGGGTGGGGGGTCAATTGCCCCCCTGGCTTTGAGGAACCAATATATTTGCGGATAAGCGGGCGTGGTTTTAATCGTTTTCCGTTGAAATTTCTATTGTGTTTGCACCCTTTGCCACCCCCACACCCCCTGGAAAAACTGTAAATGACGGGCCTAGGAATGGCCCAAATCTGCTGAAATTATTTCATTTCTGCGCAGTAATTCCTGTATCCAATGCAAATGTAAAGTGCATTTTTAGAAAAATGGGGGGGGGGGGGGGGGACAAAAATAATCAAATGTTAGTGTTTGGTCATTTTGTAGCGAACTTTAAATACGTTTTAATATTCCTTATGATTATGTTAACACCGAAAACATATTTGCTGCATTAAAGAACTCCTTAAAGTTATGAACAGTTTTAAAATATGTTTGCAGAGTCCCTTTGCCCCCCCCCCCCCACGTTCCCGTATGAATTCAAAATTTCATCATAGCTATGGGGCCTAGGTAGCTATGGGATTCAGTAAAACGTATTTCAAGATATAGAAAAAATGGAAAGAATAATAATAGTTTTATAAAAAGATAGTAGTCGGCTCCGCTTATTCGAGTAACGGATAAACGAATACCCCTCTTTTACGAATAAAATCTCGGAACAGAATATTCCCCCATACCATAGACATAATGTTAAAAATTGGTTTTTATACAAAAACAATGCTTAATCGAATAATATTTCTTGGAACCGACAGTATTCCTCTTAGCGGGGCAGACAGTATTAATATCGGTATTGTGTGATGAATGTATATTTTTGAAGAAAAAAAATAATAAAAGATTGTTAAAACAACACTAGTTTCTGAAAAGAATTTATTAATTTCTCGTACTATTCTCCGTTTGTTCGCTTTTTTTTTTTTTTTTTGTAGCATCGAGCAACGTTATTTATGGCTGTTTAATTTTAATAATTTGTGAAATAGTTTAGTATTGATTTTTACATCATTCAGTTCTGTGGAAAAGTGTTGCATCAAAACTTCCATTTTTGTTTACGCATTCTCTTTATTTTTCATACTTATGAAATAGCCATACAAATGATTGTGATTTCGTCAGCAATAATGTATAAGGGCGATTCTCTGTAAAGTGGTAATTGGCTGTCCGGACTGAGTATTTTAAAAATAATAAAGTGTTTTTAAGTAATTATCGCTCTTAATACAAGTAAAGCATTAATACTTTGTGGCCCAATTGTATTTGGAGTAATAACAATTTAATTTTTTTTTCTAGAAATTATCTAAGCACCAAAAACACAGTCCCCTGGCTGTCCCAATCCCATAGTCTGACTGTTAAAGATAGTATTTCAAAAAACCTATTAACACTACATAAATTTGGCAATTAATATCTAAAAATAGAATAATTAAGCTATATTTTTCTTATGAAATAAGGTATAATTACGTATTTCTAAAACTTAAAATTGTCATGTAAATTCTGTCCGGAGTTTTTTCAAACAGTCCCCTGCAACAAATTCAAAGCTGTAATACGAAAAATCTATAACTTTTGCAAATTCTTTTTGGCATGAAGTTTAAAGTAATCAGTGGGAATTTGCCGAAATCGCCGAGAACGGTGTTGAAATGCTACATTGCTTAGTTTGAGAGCCACATTTGTGCTGAAAGTATGCATCGTGTTCGTTGCGAAAACAGTCCTCTGGGAAGTGATTTTATTAATGTCAATTAATTTAATTATAAAACATATTAGTTATTATGTCCACGATTTGTGCCTCAATTTATTGGTAGTTTCGTAACTAATTATGTTCCAATTGTTTTGCAGATATTGCGCAGCAAAGAGCAAAAACACAGTCACCTCGCACAGTCCCCTGCCTAGTTATACTAGGCGGGGGACTTACCCCCTATCATGATTTATCAGAAAAACACAAACTTCAATTGGCCCTCTTTCAAACCAAATTAATAGATTCATTTTCTGAGCAATAGTATTATAATTATACGAACATTTCAAAAAACCGTGCCCGGACAGATTTCGTGTGAAAAATGACGAGTTTACAGAGAATCGCCCATACAATTGTTTGCCTTTTATGTTACCTACTGTCTGTCCGTGAAAACCGCGCCTCGCAAATCGCGAACCATTCCACTTAAAAAAGGGGTGATGGGTTGTTAGTGGGAACTTTCCGAAGTTTTCAATTTAAAACTTGCATTTGCTATCCTATTGACACATTCAAATAAACTACGTATTTGAATTTAGCATCGTTCTACGTTGTTTGATACGGCTCAAAATGCTTCTTATTATTCTTCCCCTCGTTGTTATCTTACCTATCACCCCTATTTTGGTAAGATCAGAGAAGACCTGACGCATGCGTAACTGCGCGGAAGGTTTTACCTAAGAAGATCAGATACAGTGGCGTAACAATAGGGTGGCAGGACTGGCAAAATCAGGGCCCGATTAAGATAGTACAAGGCCCTAGGCCGAATACTTCTTTGGGGCCCCCTTCATTCAGGTTTTATAATTTTAAGCATTAGATAAAACAATTTAAGATATTGACAACAGCAATTTTATCCATTTGGAAGCCCCTAAATTGTAGGGGGCCCTAGGCCACGGCCTAGTTGGCCTATTCAGTAATCAGGCCCTGGGCAAAATGCCACGGGCCCCCGACCCAAGAGGGCCCGGTCCAAAACGCCACGAGCTCAGAAAGTTTTTTACATTGTACCTGCGTATTTAATTTAACTTGAAAAGTATATTTTTTATTCTTTTAGTTGTGCTTAAAATCCAAATTAAGACAACTAAAGACCATAATACAATTTCAAGTTAATCGTTAAGCATTTCAACACAGCCTAAACAAAAAACATGCGTTGCTATGAATGAAATTGTTACAAATTTCAGTTTTTTGCACCCTTCAACTTTAAAAGTTTTAAATGGCACAGATCTATTGAAAAAAGCTCTAGAATTTGCTGAGATGTATAAAAAAGAAATATCTACATCATTTGTCAGGGAAATTCTTCGTTTTTAATCCACTTTCAGGGACGAAATAGAAAAATCTTCATGTATTAGAGCTGTACCTTGCTGATTTATTAATAATAAAAAATCATTTTATGTCCTGCAGCTTTCCTGAAATATGCACTGTATTAATGTTATTCCTTACAATTCCTGTGACTACAGCTAGTGCTGAACGATCGTTTTCAAAACGTATTTAAGAAACTCTACGGGACAAGACAGGTTATGTAACTTGGCTATTAGGTCTATCGAAAATTCTATGGCCCGATCTTTAAACTTTGATGATGTCATAAACACTTTTGCGGAACAGAAAACTCGAAAAAAAAAAAAAAAAAAAGATTTTTCTTAGTAAATATCGTATTGAAATTAAATTGTTATTTTTATTTCACTGTAAATGTATGCAGGTTTAATCACGATATTGTTCCTTCACCGAAAAGATAGGAAATAGATGACGAATGTAAAGTCTCCAACCCGCTTTGGGCTATAGCTTGGGAACTATAGCCCATTCCCTCTCGCCTAAAAGAGGAGGCCAACGGCCAGTAGTAGGACATTTACAATTTGTAATTGAGTACGCTGAAATTATCATAGTTTATTAAAATTAAACTGTGAGTACAACGTGACGATTTTTACTGATAGGGCCCCATCAAAAGAATTTGCCACGGGCCCCAGATAGTATAGTTACGCCACTGATCAGACAGTAAATATTTGTGTTCTTCGGTTAAAATTGAAACTATCAGAGTCAAATGACGATGTGTACATATTATTTCGTGTGTTAAATTGATGATATTAAAGTTTTTTTTTTTAAATGTCATCCCGGAAAATGATTCTGAATTCTATTGTTATGATCATTATTCCCCTAACGATGTTTCGTTTCATTTTTAGCGCCAATACGTGCATTTATTTTGATTAAGCTATATATTTGACAAAACTATTGAGCATGTTTTTGAAAGAAATTCCAACTGAACTCTCACATAGCGTAGCGACAAAAACCGCACGCCCTCTATAACTAAGTAAAAAAAAATCTTTTTTGTCTTTTCCTTTTCAGTGGTCTCAAGTCTTTTTCTGATACAGCCAAAAAACAGCCAAAAAAAAGCAGCAAAAAATAATTAGGCAACAAAACCGCATCAACAAGTTTTATCACTTTAATATCCATACATGCAAATAATTAAATCATACAATCTTCTCAGAATAATTGAATTTAAAAAATATAAATAAAAAATGTGCAGATACATTTTATGCATCATGTAATGCACTTGACGACTAGTGTCGCGCTTAAAGTTTATTCACAAAAGCAAAATCTTTATTTTCTTAATCGTGGATTTTTTTTTAAATTACTGATATGGAAAAAAGTATCATGTTCAGCGCATGGAAACAAAATGTTTGTACTCACATTAGTAAGTTTTCGTGATGCCTTTTGGGTCACAATCGAAGGGTTTGGTAGATGAAGGGGTTATGTTATATGTTTTTGGCTATGTTATTGTCCAGATTGTATGAAAATACAATCTGGACAATAGTAAGCAATGGACACAGGGTAAGGAATAAAACTTGGTATATCAAAAATTAGATGTCATTTGATCTACCAACTTCATACGCTCACTTAACTACAAAAACAGAAAACAAAAAAGCTGCAACAACTGCAAAAATAAAATTTTGAACTTTAATTACTCGCACTTAGGGTTTTGTTACATAACCCCTTTAATTGCCTCATCTGTGTCATATTCTTCAATTGCAAAATTTCTGTTCAACACCTGATTAAAAGCAGGCTGGAATAGGAGACTTTTGGATTCGATGCCCGACTCCATAAAAGACCCGCTGAGTACTTGTTGGGGGTAGTGATTGATTAAAAAAAAAATATGTGGGCCCGAAAATTCTGTGACTGGTCGTTTACTGTCTGTTTGCGTTTTGTGCGCCTTTTCCCCCCTATTTCGAGAAAGTCCGAAGAGACTTGGCGCGTGCGCAGATGCAGCGGAGGTCGTACGAAAAAATTTCAGACAGTAGCTGTTACTGTTGGCAGAGAAAATTTGAAAACGCACACTATATAGCCCATGAAAACATTCTGAATAAATAGCTTAGGTTTCATGAGCAAACATCAAGCATCCAAAAGATCTGCGCTTCCTTAACTGTGAGTGGTGGGTAGTGAAGCAATTTTTTTATCAGGCATTCCAATGATCTGTGCTTACTGCTTACTCTTACTTCGAGTATTGCTTTGCACCTGAAGATATGAATGTGTTATGCACCTTAAAAATCGATTCTAAAAGACAAAATATCTTGAGCTTAGGCGAACTTCTAAGCATGGGCGCCAGCAGGGGTATGCTTGCATCCCCTGGGCTTGAAAAAAAATTAATGATTTTTTGGCACTTTTTTTTTGGCTAATTGCTTTTTGAAAAAAAAAAATAAATAAAAAATGTAGGGATTTTTAGTACGAAAGAGAAATGATACCATTTTTTTGGGCGGGGGGGGGGGGAGAGGGAATATTTTTTTGCTCATATTTACAAATGATATATATGTATATATATATATATACATACATATATATATATATATATATATATATATATATATATATATATATATATATATATATATATATATATATATATATATATATATATATATATATATATATTATATATATATATATATATATATATATATATATATATATATATATATATATATATATACCGTAAAATGGGGTGTATAGGAACAGCGGGGTCAATCGGAACAAAACTTCCCCACCGTACAAAGAAATTCTTCATAAATATACTATTGGGTATTTTTCGCCATGAATTTTTTTTTTAGAAAGGTAAGATCATAGGAAGTAGGAAAAAAATACTTTTGTCAATCTGGCAACGCTACTGGCTTCTAAAGAGGGCTGCACGTTGAATTCTAGAAAACATCACATTTTCATAGACTGCAAAACTTCATATGCAAGAACAAACCTTCTTATATTTAAAAACTATGAGTGGTATGTTTCAATTATACATGTATCTGAACAACAGAATACCACATTAGAATTTACATTTTTTATAAATTGTGTCATAAAAGTGAAGAATTTTGAAAAATGCCATGGGAAAAAAATTTGCGGGGTGAATCGGAACACTTAGTTCTGTTGTTCCAATTCAAACTTATTTGAAGGAAATTGTTTGAAAAATCAAGATTCTAACCCCAATTCTTCTAATCAAGACAGGGACAAGGATTTATTACTGTTTATCCCTTCTCGTGAGCAACTAGATCTTAGAATGACAAAAGTTACAGATTTCAAAAGATTTTTTCTCCAGGAGACTTTTTTTTACTTAAAATAAAAGGGAGAAAGTCACATAGACTTTATGTAGTAAACGTCCAGCACACAGACAGTGATGAATAAGCGAAAAAATCTTTCAGGACAATCCCCGAAACCCAGAAATTTCAAAAAACTAAAGAAAAGGCAGAGTTCATCCCAGGAGATGTTATGAAAAAACTTAAGCCAAGTCACAATTGCTAGTTTTAAGGACAAGTACGTATTTGTGGACGACATGAGTGACTTCCATTCATAAAGTTACAAATACCTTTGTGCTAAAGATGTACAGAAAATAAACAACGTTACAATGCACAAATGAGCAGGGATACTGCAGACACGTGTTTCGGCGTTACAAGGAACGCCTTTATCAATGCAAAAAAGTTGTGAGCTTATGGATGCACAGACATCCGACAAAAGCAACGGAAACAGAAGCGAACAGCTTAAAAAGCAAACATAGCGGATTACATGAACTTCGAATTTTTTTATTGGTGTTCATGTAATCCGCTATGTTTGCTTTTTAAGCTGTTCGCTTCTGTTTCCGTTGCTTTTGTCGGATGTCTGTGCATCCATAAGCTCACAACTTTTTTGCATTGATAAAGGCGTTCCTTGTAACGCCGAAACACGTGTCTGCAGTATCCCTGCTCATTTGTGCATTGTAACGTTGTTTATTTTCTGTACTTCCATTCATGTTAAATCTTTGCATTTCAATTCAAAAGCTTTTCTTAAAATTACCTTTCATTTTTCATAAGTTCAAAATTATTTTGAATTTTCACAAATTATAAACGTTTACTGGTACTGAAATTATACATTTATTTGACAGTAATTATCTGTTCTTATTCTCCCCCATCAATATTACTCATGTTTGTGAGACCTATTACAGATTAAATTGAAAAAAATAAAAATTTTAACAAGTGTTCCGATTGACCCCTATCAGCGGGGTGATTCGGAACACCCATAATTTGCTATATATTTTAATAATAATTGCTCAAAATCTTTTGTCTTTGCTTGGAATATCAAAAGTAAAGCAAGACCGAAGTTTTTACCCAAAAAATCAAATTAAAAAAAAATCTTTTAACTGCTTTTTTTACAATCAAAGCTGAAAAGTGTTCCGATTAACCCCATTTTACGGTATATATATATATATATATATATATATATATATATATATATATATATATATATATATATATATATATATATATATATATATATATATATATATATATATATTGCTTTTCAAGTAAAAAAAGATACTTCCTAATTTCAAAACTGAATTTTTTTTTTTAATTTCTGGTGCTCTAAACTGTGCACCAGAAGAAAATCAGTCTGTATGATTCTGCCGCGCCCATGTTTCGAAGTAGTTGCAGAAGTTTCCAGTTCTGAAAGAGAATTTGGAGATCTTATGAATTCATCATCTTGTGATCTATCTGAATTCAGGGACAAGGTGCTAAGTCCGATTACTCTAGGTAGATAAAGTCATTTAACCAGGCCCGTCATTTAGGGGAGCCGGGGGTAGAGGGTTCTAAAAGGAGTCTAGAGGGGTCCAATTCTAGAATGCAGTTATCGATGAAATTTCGTTTTTCGAAAAAAATTTTATTAAAATGGCTCTAAATGTAAATTAAGAACGTGTGACCTTTTTCAAATTAACCTGATGTGATTTTAATTACTCTTAGTTTTTTGATACAGTAGTGATGTCAATCGAAAGAAAGAAGTACAGACTTTTTTTTTTTTTTTTCGGTCACGTCGCCAATAGTCCAGGCTAGTGTCCATTGAAATGTCATCGAACCTAAAATTTTTACATATATGACATTTTTTGGCGGTTTCTATATGAATTTGACCTGCTGATTCCGAATCCGTTGAGTGCCAGACGCTAAACCTTGAGCATTTTTATCGAAATGGCGAAATACAATATGGCTGCTGTAAAAGGTATGAACAAATTAATGGAAACGTACGTGCAATGAAACATTTTATACACTTAAAAAGGATTGTACTCTTTAGTCAAAATATAATTCTATTGAAAATTTACATTTATGATAAGTATACGAATAAAAAAATTATCAAAATGGTAAAATTCAAGATCTCAGCCTGAAAAGTTGTAAGGTTTGTTTTCAGGTATTAATCATTTTTTAAACCGTAATTTACATGAAAATAGAATGTTTTAACAAAGATAAATGTTTAAAATAATATGCAGGGACATAAAAAATGTGATTTAGCCAAAAAAAAAAAAAAAAAAAACACTAAAAATATTTAGAAACATTCCAAACTTAAGTTTCGGGATTTTGCCGGTTTAAACCAATTTCCTGCAAGTCTTTTTTCATTTTACTACTTCAAATGACAGTACAAATCACTATGCCTACCATCTCTACAAAAATGTGTTTAGTTTTTTTCCCTTTCTTGATGTGATATAGACTTAAACGTAAAGTATTAATCGGACTTAAAATGCAGAGGACTCGGGTAAAATTGGCAAGACACAGATGCATGCATGTGACAAAACGTGTCCTCAAGGATGCCACTAAACATTAAGAAGGTTAAAACAATGCTTACGTTCACCGCAAAGACTAAAATCTGTGATTCAAATCATACGCCAGACACAAGAATGGTATATGGTTTAATGGAGTCATCAAGGGAAAGCTTCCTTGCAGAAATTATTCAGTCATGAACTGGCTCCTCTTCCTACTGCTTTATTTGATGATGAGTGAAATATGAGAGGTCCAAATAAATCTGCACAAGAGTCAAAACTAAAGGCAGTTTTCAGGGTAGGCGGTAAGAGTAGTCCAGAAATTATCATTCTTGGTGAATGTGCAACATTGTGGGTAGTACCTATACTCGCAAAGCTACCTGCTTGAGTAATTGTATTGATGGTGCAGAAAACCTTATTAAGCACGAAATACAAACCAATCTTGGGGTGCACAATCTGTTTAAGAGATACGATAAATTTAGTACTACGTCACAACGTCGAGCCACACAAGAGAAAAATGTTTATTGTGTTTTTCAATTTAATGAAAAATCACCGCTTTCTAAAAGAGATATCTTACTGAAAATAGTACCAAATATGACGCAAGTAATTAAGTTTGTTGTGAGCTGACTGCGTTCGATCCCCAGGTCAATGTGCAATTATTACTGGTACCGATTCTTTTCCGATTAGATTGGTGTTGGAATTCAACAAGCTTTTGTTTCTCATTAAGAAGCTGATGTGATTATGACTCACTATTTAGCTAAAGTAAGTAGTATTCCAAAAGAATTTAGAAACCTTCCAAATTAAAGTAAGTCACTTTACGGCAAGAAATTGTAAACTTCCCAAAAACTCTTAAATAGGTTGATGGTAACAGTTCAGCACTTTTCTGGCTTACAAAGAAAGCTCCTGGAGCAGTTTAACAAATATGGCCAGTGCTAAGGCAAAAACTGCAAGCAAATAGCTAAGCCGCTTATTTGTTTTGCAATTCATCCAAAACTACAATATCGAGAGATTGCACATACCCTTACTTGGGTGAAGTCAATTTGGACAATCCATTATCGAGCTGAAGGCAAAACACTAAACAAACAGATTGGATATACCTTCCAACTGGTAGCTAAAAATATCTTTCACACCAGTGAGAAGTTCTCATTCATGCAACTTGTATCAACATGGGAAATTTTTTCGCAAAAGAAACTTGTTTCTTGCAGGAAATTGGTTTAAACCGGCAAAATCCCGAAACTTAAGTTTGGAATGTTTCTAAATATTTTTACAGTGTTATTTTTTGGCTAAATCACATTTTTTATGCTCTCTGCATATCATTTTAAACATTTATCTTTGTTAAAACATTCTATTTTCAGGTAAATTACGGTTTAAAAAATGATTAATACCTGAAAACAAACCTTACAACTTTTTTGGCTGATATCTTGAATTTTACCATTTTGATAATTTTTTTATTCGTATACTTTTTATAAATATAAATTTTCAATAGAATTATACTTTGACTAAAAAGTATAATCATTTTTAAGTGTATAAAACGTTTTATTGCACACACGATTCCATTAATTTGCTTCATACCTTTTACAGCAGCCATATTGGATTTCGCCGTTTTGACAAAAATGCTCAAGGTTTAGCGTCTGGCACTCAACGGATTCGGAATCAGCAGGTCAAATTCATATAGAAACCGCCAAAAAATGTCATATATGTAAAAATTTTAGGTATATGGCCTTCTAGCCTGGACTACAAACGCATTGTAGATTATTATGGGATATAGGAAGTACTTCGTTTTCCTCATTCTTTTGCATTTTGTTTATTTACTGTTTTTTGAAATACATAAATTAATGAGGAAATTCTTTTCTTGTTCTTTAAAACCTCTC
Organism: Uloborus plumipes; assembly: GCA_038373865.1. NCBI lineage: Eukaryota > Metazoa > Arthropoda > Arachnida > Araneae > Uloboridae > Uloborus > Uloborus plumipes. Next base: position 93,757 of record JAXGGA010003594.1, read on the forward strand.
TTCAATCAAAAATGAACTTGCTTCCAATAATTGCAGGAAACATTGATTGAATTCTGTGGCGAATACGGAAAATTACATTTGCATCTGAAAACCATCCAGTATTTTTCTTTTGACACTGTAAAAAGTTTTCGTCAAACCAAGGTTGCAAAACCTGCCACAGTTAGGGAGGTTTCTTTCCTTGTATGATCGCAGGATTAAAGCATCGCTGATCATCGCAGCATGAGTAAGTAAAAGAAATTCATTTGACGTAATTTGGAATTTTAAAAAATAGATCTTCTTACAGAATATAAAAACAAGAAGTTTATGTCCAATTTCAGAAAAACTTTTTTTTAACTTTCGATCGCTAAAAATTTTGAAATCAGCAACCGTGTTTTCTTCTGTGCTAATTTTTCAAAAAGTCATTATTGGCTTTGAAACAAGTTAGGGAAATATAGTGTATGATTTTATAGAAATTGGTTGGTTTTGCTTTCAAAATAATTTTTGTGAAGTAAGGTGAATAATTTATTATCAGGGATGATGAATTTTCAGCTATACCTCGAAGCTTAATCCCCCCCCCCTCAATTGTTTGCCGTTTTTAAAGTATTAATTGTAAGTTTTTGAAAATTAACACATCTTTTTTTTTTTTCTTCTTTCAAAATTTGAATACATACATTTGACTAAATGAACTATCGACAGAAGTAGAAATATTTCAAGCTAGATTGTAGGTTAAGTAGTGAAACCATTTACCGACTCCCAATCTGTGATTCACGAAAAGATATTCAACTACTCGTTTCAATACCAGAGCTTTTATCAAGGACAGATGAAGCAATCGTTTCAGCTGCTTGTGAAACAATTAGATTCGTATTAAACCGATAATCAAGTCAAATGTCTGAATTTGATACGACAGGAGCATGAATTCTTACAGAGGAAAAGTTGAACAAAGCATTTTTCTGTATAGTTTTGAATGCATAGTCTTCTTGAAATCATACTGGCAGCAAATGTACGAGTTTTTTTTTTTTTTTTTCAATCTCCGTTAGGCTGTAAAAAATAAACGGATTCAAATTTAAAAAATATTTTATTATCAAAAGTAAGGTACAATTCTCTACATAATCACCTCGACGATTGAAGCATTTGTTATATCCGTGAACAAGCTTTATAATATAGCCTCCTCGTAGAATGTTGCCGCCAATGATTGGAAGTGAGTTGTGACGGTGTCTTTGGGTTCCACGCCACTTTGGAAGCCCGATGCCTTTCCAGATTCCAAGCAGGGGTCTCCCCAACAGAGGTGACGGTCATTGCTATATCCCAAGCAGGGCGGCATGGCAATGTCCGTCAGCATAGCGCCCGTGCAACCCAACGGTTCCTCCAGCAATTTCATGCATTCAATGGGACATTTTTGAACACCAACCATTAAGTTGCGACTGAGCACCAAGTGACTTACATGTGTTCCCTAAACTGAAGCAGAGGCTTGGAGACCACTGCTTGGGGTCTGGAAAGGCATGGACTTCCAAAGTGGCCTGGAACCCAAAGACACCGTCACAACTCATTTCCCATCATTGGCGGCAACATTCTACGAGGAGGCTATTACACTGCGATGCAAAAGTTTAGACAAAATGCAAATATGTGAATAAAAAGAAAACTATTCAACGAAATGCTTTCAAATTTCTACTGCTGGTACACAATATGGTCCCAAATGCGTGTCTGGGGTTCTTATAACTATAACTGGAATCAAATTTTGGATTTTACAAAATATATTTTTTTACATTGTTGCAAAAGTTTAGACAATAGTCAGATTTTATGCAAATATCCCTTGAAATGTAATTGGTGGAGGAAATGCGGGACTGTATTATTCATTTATAAAGTGCAGAGATTGCTGAATAAATAATCAAAATCTCAAAAACTCTTTAGTTCTCGTGTAAAGTAGATGAGAAAGTTTGGAAGCCGAAATTTGAAAATGAACCTACTTTATTAATTTTTTGTCTTTTAAATCGGCTCTAGTATGGTAGTACATTGTTTTTTACTTTGTGGAGAGCAAATTCAGACATGCGTATCGATCAAAAAGTCCAAGAAAAATTATATTTCTTAAGGATGAAGGAATTGAAAAAACGGCTCAGACTGACGATTCGCCCCTTAATCCTACAAAACTTCAACTTGGGTCAAAAACAGCAAGTAGCAGCATAAGTAGATGAACAACTGAATCGGAATGCATAAAAAAAACAAAGAATAGTGCTTGAGCCTTTTCAGACAGAGTGTCCCAAATAAGCCAGATTTTATTGGTAAAAGCAGCACAGCATATGATCATTGGATATTTCTCAAGTCCCGCGAAAAGAATTATAATCCATCTAGGCCATCCCAATTTTAATAATTTTTATCAAAGAAAGTACCATTCATTTTTTAGTCATGATGATACATATGCTGCTTTTCACATTAAAATCTGGCTTATTTGGGACACTCTGTCCGAAAAGGCTCAGGCACAATTCTCTGTTTTTTTTTATGCATTCCGATTCAGTTATTCATCTACTTATGCTGTCACGTGCTGTTTTTGACCCAAGTTGAAGTTTTGTAGGATGAAGGGGCGAATCGTCAGTCTGAGCCGTTTTTTTCAATTTCTTCATCCTTAAGAAATATAATTTTTCTTGGACTTTTTGATCGATACGCATGTCTGAATTTGTTCTCCACAAAGTAAAAAACAATGTACTACCATACTAGAGCCGATTTAAAAGACAAAAAATTAATAAAGTAGGTTCATTTTCAAATTTCGGCTTCCAAACTTTCTCATCTTCTTTACACGAGAACTAAAGAGTTTTTGAGATTTTGATTATTTATTCAGCAATCTCTGCACTTTATAAATGAATAATACAGTCCCGCATTTCCTCCACCAATCACATTTCAAGGGATATTTGCATAAAATCTGACTATTGTCTAAACTTTTGCAACAATGTAAAAAAATATATTTTGTAATATCCAAAAGTTGATTCCAGTTATAGTTATAAGAACTCCAGACACGCATTTGGGACCATATTGTGTACCTGCAGTAGAAATTTGAAAGCATTTCGTTGAATAGTTTTCTTTTTATTCACACATTTGCATTTTGTCTAAACTGTTGCATCGCAGTGTATAAAGCTTGTTCACAGATATAACAAATGCTTCAATCGTCGAGGTGATTATGTAGAGAATTGTAGAGGATTGTACCTTACTTTTGATAATAAAATATCTTTTGTATTCGAATCCGTTTATTTTTTATAGCCTAACGGAGGTTGAAAAAAAAAAAAAAAAAAAAAAACAACCCTCGTAATTAAATCAACTGGGATATCAACAGGACCCAAGTATAGATGTCCAGGCATTTTTCAACATTGATAGAGCTCCATCAATCACAATAGTTTTCGCATGCCGTGTCTGACTTTCCAATTTGTGAGAAAATGATCACAAGTGCAGCAGTAAAATTGTTGAGTATTAAACAAAATAAAGTTGAATAGCTCCAGCCTTGAGACGCCTGTATGTAAAAAAATGTTATGAGTTTACTATTATATTACTCGCAGAAATCTCCAAAGGAGAAATTCATTTCAGAGCTCTAGAGAGGCATTATATCGTGTTCGAGGGATGAGAAAGGAAAATTACTTACTCAAAAAATTGAAATTTAGAGATTAGTTTGAGCTTCGACCCAAGAAATACCTGGGAGTCGGAATATACTATCACTTGTTGCAAAATATTATGTGAAGATTTTGTTTTTAAGCAGCCAGCTGCGGATTTACACGAGGAAGGGGGCACCGCCCCTCCACCCCTTGTGTAACTGTGTATTAACATTAGAGACAGGGTCGTAGTCGTAGCCAGGTATAGGCCAGGGTATGCAATCACCTGACCTGGAAAATGTTTTGCCTCCCCTAAGCAAACATTTCAATTCAAAAAAAAAATAATAATAACAAAGTACACATCACTTTTTTTAAAAATTAAGATTTTTTCAAAAAATAACTTATCCTTTCTTTTATTTTTAACCTCTGAAAAAGTTAATGCAACAAAAGTTTCCGAATATGTTTTTGAAGCAACACAGCAGTCCAAAATATTGAGTTTTTTCACTGGGCCGCAGATACTTATACTTCAAGCAAGTAAAAATTTCAAGATAGAATTGAAAATTATACTACGGAGAACTAAAGGAGTCGAATGGTTTTAGAAAAGGCAGAGGGCATTTCACAATATTTATCAATAATATAAAAAGAAGAAGATAAGTATGGAAAGTCTGCTAACTTAATATTTAACTTTTACTTTACCAAAGACAACTTATATAGTTAGAAGTACGTCTGTTAAACTTTAAATTAAAAAAATTGCAATAATTTTTAGGAATTTTGAGAAATAGTATCACAATTATCCCTGTAATTGTGCTTTCTTGTAGTTTGACTTCAATTTTCACCCTCTCCAACCACTATCAATTTTCTTGGTCGTTTTAAAATCAAACAAATATTATTTGCTTTTAAATCAACCGAATTGTTCACATTCTTTTTAAAAATAAGCAAAAAATTACTACTGCTCAAAACAATTGGTATTTAAATCAAGTATTTTATTTTTTAAAAAAATCACGTTGTATGCATAGGTGGCTCGTACAGGGGGCAAGGAGGGCGACTGCCCCCTCACTTCCAAAAACAAAGAGTCCTTGCCCCTCACTTTTAAAGGTTTAAAAGTAATGATCGAGTGAAAAAAGATATTTTACTCAGTGGATTGATTAATTTCACCAAAATAAAAGCCAAAAATTCCAAAAATCGGACTGTTTTTCATGATATTTCATTAAAATGAATGAAAATCAACCAGCCTGGTTCACTTGGAGGCCATTTTTGAGCATTTTTTATAGGTCATTTAATCAGTTTTGTTAAAATCCAATAATGTAGCAACAATATTATACAATATATTTTACAATAATAATTATAAAAAAAACTTTACAGGTGCTGCCTCCTTACTCACCCCCTCCCGCCCCCAATAACCTTGACCCCACACCTCTCCACCCGCATCTCCCTTGAACCTCCATTTTTTGGTGCACCAGCCGCCTATGGTTGAATGGCATTTATTTTTCCTAATTAAATATTTTCGGTCTGTAAAAGTCTAAAAATTTGAAAACTGTGCCGTGAGAATTTATCCGAAAAAAAAAAGATACCCGAGTGCTATGAATATTTGTAACGGCATGCACAAAAGTGCCGTTTTTGAATACCGAATCTAAACCCAGTTTAATTAATTTTTAATTAAATAGAGTTGACGAGAAAATGCTTTTCTGTAGTGAGTTTTTCTCAATGTTCTCTACTTTGAAAAATATTTCAAAAAATGGGATACAGCTACAATGCAGCGAAAATAAAATTTTTGTCAAATGCTAAAACGAATAAAACACATGTAGTTAAAAATATCTCTTCAGAAGTATATCCTTTTTCAAAAAGGACCAAATCTAAAATAATACAAATACAAATACAAATACAAATGTGGCGACCAGCAGCAGGCTCAGGGCCCAACTTGGCTGGTCCTAGTCAAATTAAAGACCCCAATGAAGATCAATGGCCAGGGGCGGACTGGCCGTGTGGAAGATGTGGAAAATTCCACATGGGCCGCATCTACTTTGGGCCGTTTTTTTCTTTCTATATTTATTTATTTTTGAATCAAAAAAAATTATTTCGAAAAAAAAAGTTGGGCCGGCCGCTCTCACCATCCTCCTAGGTTCTCTCAGGGCCGGCCGTTTGGAATCACAGCTAGAACTCTTTCTTTCTTGAGGGGGGGGGGGGACGCTGATTACTCAGACACTTTTCTGACCCAACTCACAAAGTAAAAGGGAGGGAAACGGAGGGAAACAATGTCTTTGTGGGGTCTTCGGCCAAAACGGGCCTTTAGGTCTCTTGCTATCTCTGTTCGGAATTGATGCTTCGGGGATTTCTAGGGAGAAGCGTTATATTGGGGGTGGGGCCATCTGAGGCTGTCTGGGAAAAAGCTTGAAATAAAAAAAGGCGCCATTCGAAGAAAAGGCCGTATTGGGATTCTTAAGCAACAATGAGAAACGCCAGCTAAATAGTTTTTTTTTTTCTTTTCTTCTTTCGTGCTTGATGTGCTTCCCGCCACTTTTTAAGCAATGGATAGTCCCACGGCTTAGGCTATTTTAGCAATCCGTTCGATTATTCATCGTACTTGACTATTTAATGGAATTACACCTGTTTTGCATCAACAGCGACAAAAATCTTTTCGAAGTAAGTTTAATGTTTTAAATGATGTGTTTGTTGTTTTAATCACGTTAAATAATACGAAGTTGAAATAATCTATATAGGGTAAGTGCTCCAGTAGTCGGCCAGTCTCCAGTAGTCGGCCACAGTGACATAAAATTCCTCATAAATAGTA
>JAXGGA010003595.1:0-100054 GCA_038373865.1 Uloborus plumipes
GAGCTTTCCTGAGAGAGTTACATTACATAGGTCATTGATTTGCAAAGGCAGTCTTTTGGAAAAAAATACCTTGTAACTTGTTACTCTTAAGTGAATTTAAGAGTGTCCTGATAATTTATTTCAAAAGTGTTCACATTGATTATGAAGATGAGCTTTCTTGAGAGAAGTTACATAGATCATTGATTCACAAAAAGTCTTTTGGAAACGGTTCCTTGTAACTGGTCCCTCTTTAGTGACTTGATTTTTTTTTTTTTTTTTTTTCTTTTTTCAAAAATGTTCACATTGATCCAGAACATGAACTTTCTTCCTTTACAAGTTAACTGAGATCACTCAGTACGAAAATCCCATTCCGAGTAAAGGTTGTAATTATTTGTTACCGGTGTAAAATGTAACAAGTATTGAAAAGAAAAGAAGGAAATGAAGTAACATAAGAACGCTATGAGTGAATACTAAAAGTGTCGTGCTGCAAAAGTCAGCAGTCCTCGGCGCAGTGTTATTGAAATCGTCAGTTTTTGTCAAGTTCCGCAAGCACTTATTGTCTTCTTCTGATGAGTGCACAAATAAAACAGTTGAACCTATCAAAACAAAATGCTAATTAACAAGTAAACTGAAACTGCAAATTATTATGATAAACAATATTGTTTGCAATAAATATACAGGGTGTCCACTCCAATCGTGGACCAATAGCTAATTTCTAAACCGTTAGAGATAAGCATATAGTTTATTTAGGAAAAAATCTCCAAATTACGAAAGGAATTTTGGGTCTATTCAATGTTTTTCAAAAAATCAAATTTTGAAAGAGTTACGAAATTTAAATTTTTATACAGCCCCCCAGTCCTATCAATCATATTTAGTAAAACATTCTTGACACTGTAACGTTTAAAACTAAAAAAAAATCACCCCTCTACCACAAAAATTGACCGAGTTATGACGTTTTGAAAAATCAAGATTTTGAATGATTTCGCATACGGTCCCTTAAGCGATCGCTCGATGACGTCATGAAATAATGCAAAATCTTGATTTTTCAAAACGTCATAACTCGGTCAATTTTTGTGGTAGAAGAGTGATTTTTTTTTAGTTTTAAACGTTACAGTGTCAAGAATGTTTTACTAAATATGATTGATGGGACTGGGGGGCTGTATAAAAATTTAAATTTCGTAACTCTTTCAAAATTTGATTTTTTGAAAAACATTGAATAGACCCAAAATTCCTTTCGTAATTTGGAGATTTTTTCCTAAATAAACTATATGCTTATCTCTAACGGTTTAGAAATTAGCTATTGGTCCACGATTGGAGTGGACACCCTGTATTCTACAGATTTTTGCCTATCTTAATAGAAAAGAAAATTTCAGGAAAATAAAACTCGTACTGCAACTTTGTAAAATATAAATCTCTATTCTAAATTTAGATTTTGTTTCGCTACACTGTAAAAAATGAATGATGTTTTTACAGTATAATGCAGCTAATTTTATAGTAATAAATTGTAAAAATTGATAATTTTGCAGAAAAAACTGTAAAATTTCCAATTTTACAGTAATAAACTAAAATTTCCAATTTTACAGTAATAAACTGTAAAATTTCCAATTTTACAGTAATAAACTGTAAATTGCCAATTTTACAGTAATGAACTGTAAAATCGCACGTGTTCTGCGCGTGGGTGATTGCTATATCTCAGGAAGTAACCGGCGGAATCAAACGAAAATTGGTCCACAGGTAGACCCTATTAAGTACAGGTGCTGATTCAATTTGTGTGTCAATATCTCAAAGGAGTGGAGCAGTCGAGCGTTCTTCTTATTTAGTGTAACTGCTATATCTCGAGAAGTAATGAACGAAATCGACCAAAAATTGGTACTCAAGTAGACGTTAAAGAGTACAAGAGCTGATTCAATTTTTGTGTCAATTGCTTAAAGGGGGGTCGTGCAATCAAAAGTGCTTATTTTGTCATTGCACCTGCTGTATCTCGAGAAATATTGCTGCGATTTGAATGAAATTTGGAATAACACTAACCCAATATGGAAGCAAGCATCGATTAAATTTTGGTACCAATCGCCCCAGGGGGAGGGTGGTGTGATTTTTACGCTTAGTCAACAATGCGAAAAATTAATTCATTAAAAAATCGCTTTCACGCTATTTAATATCAAAACATCTGAAAACTTTCAATGATTTGAAATTTTTAACTGTTGCCAATTTCTTTTTACTAACAAATAAAATGTTTGCAATTAATCTAAACAAGGCTTTTGCAATGATTTTCAATTTCGCTCATTGATTCTGCACTTACAGGGTTTCTACGATAATTGGGAGATTGAAGCTGTCTCCAATTATTCGGGTGAGTACGTATTTTATTTTGTAACCGGGATTCATAAGATAGATATAGAAGAAAGTTTCGTGACGGCCACGACAGCTAGTTTGCATTGTATTAAAACATCGTTCAAATGTCACTCAACAGTTTAAACGTAAAACGTAAAATATTAAATCACACTCAACGTCTACACTCTACATACCATTTTCACCAACATAACGAGCTAAAATTTTCATCAGAAGTTGAAGTTGTAATATTCGATGTAAAGTACGAAACTTTGCAACTATTACGTTTTAATCCAAGATACATTTCATGGAGGAAATATGCAGGACATGGTAGGAAGTCTAAATCAGTATGTTCTCTCTGTTGCCTAGACACTACATCCTCTATATATTTGAGACATTTAAAAATTTTATTGAACATATCTATACTTAGCAATGAAGACGTACAAAAACTCAACATTTTAAGTCCATTGTCTTATAGTCTTATAATAAGCATAAAAAGCTTTAAAATATTTCCATGCCATTAATTGAAAAAGGTTTGCTCCAAAACAGTTGAAATTTAAAAGAAAACTAATAATTAAAAGATAAATATGACCTAGAAAATAAAAATTGTTACGCCCTCTACAATTAATTATTCATTCACTGTTGCAAAAAAGGAAAAGAGCCATAATAAATACATGGTAGTGAACACATTAATATGTAAAGGTATCTATAAATATCATCACTCAAATTTCTGAATATTCTACAGCTAACTCCCATTTCAAATCACTTTGAAGTTGCTACCAAACCTAGTCAAGGTTGTGCTGCAGTGTTTGAGGGAAAAAAAGCAAATCATATGTATGCATTGTTTCAGAAACTTCTGCATTGCTATTTTGCATTGGCACCAATAATAATAAAATTACATAGGAAAGCGCCATGAGAAAAGCGAAGCGGAAAAGGATGACGGAAGAACCAACTAAGGATTCTACTTTTATATTTAATAAAGTAATAATGTGATCAAGAATTAAATTCATAAAATTTGCTTGACCAAAGAAACAAAATAAATAATTTGACTTACGTTTATGATTAAAAACACGCAATAAACTAATTGAAAAAACAACATTATAAATCAAACAATTCATATAAAACATCAATGCAAATAAATGTATCACGAATTGAAGAGTTTCACTGTAAGCATTCTATTTTTTTTTTTTTTTTGTCCCAATAATGGGGGAAATGAGGCATATATATGACAATCACACACATTACATTACATGACAGCCCAGTATCTCCCGTGTCTATGGTTGTCCCGGTCACTCATAACTTAAGTTATTAAAACCCTTGCTACAGAGTACAAGCATTGAGCACGAACACACTGAACACACTAGTGAAATAAGTTGAAGCCAAGAACCCTATATTTCAATTAGCATTAACTATTTCACGAACAATTATAATAAATGCTTAATGCAAAGCAAAAATAGTTCAGTGGAGAAAGTTAAAAATATAGCACATTGAGTCCTTTTAATCTTTACAATGCGGCGGTCAATCTAAAATTGTTGCATTGCTTTAAAAAACGAAAAAGATACAATTTTTGTAGTAATAATTATTTGTACGTTGAAGATGCATACAAAAATTATTTTTAGATTTAAAATACTCGTAATATTTTTCAAGATGCATAAGCATTTTTAAGCCATCAGCAAAAAATTGTTGTCCAACTTTCAATAATCATTGGATCTCATCGCATCCGAATAATATATCGTCACTTTAAAAGTTCTTTCTTGAGATCAAAATCTTTAAAGTCGCAAAGTGCAAGGTCAGGATTTTGTTTCGGTGATTTCATATTAATTTTTTTTAAAGAAACAGCTTATTGATTATGTTACCTTCTATCTCACATTGTCATGTAGAAAAATAATGCTGTTCGAAAGTTTAGCTGAGCATCGATCTTTAAATGATATTTGTAATTATTCAAAGACATCACAACGAAATGATGCATTTATCGGGTTACCATTCACCGTTAATTTGGCATGTGCTACATCTTCTCTGTCGAAAAATAGAAAAATAGAGTCAACTTCAATTTCTTCACAGATAGATCTAACCGACACTATTCTGAATCAGGGACCCAATTCCCTTCTGAAGGTGTGAGATAGTGTAAGAAGCTACATGGCGTATATGACTTAAAGTGCATAAATGGTTTTTATACTCTTCCCGTTGAAGTCCGGGGTGGGGGGGAGGTCAGAGAGCAGATTGTGGCATTGAAACTTTTAGGGGGAGCGGGGGGGGTTGAGGTACCTTTCTCTTGGAAGAGGGCTCTTCGTCCTGTTTGATGAGGGGTACGTCCTTTGCTCTTGAGAAACTGGGAACCCTTAGATTAGTATCTAAAATGTTGCCATAATGTCTCAACGAAATACCCTTTTACTAAGCGTTTTTAAGGCTACAGTGGACAAATAAAACTGATTTTTTTCAATTATTGATTTATATGTCTAAAACTTTCTGTGCTTGTATTATTGTATATTTACTACCCCCTAAAGCATAAAAAACACAAATTAGTGCAAAAACAATGAATACTTTTTTTCAAATTTCAAATTTAAATCTTTTTTTTAGAAAAATTTCAAAATGTTCCAGGCGTCGCAAATTTTTTTCAAACTTTGAATTTCCACTTAATTTCCAATCATTAGGCATGATTGCACAAAACAATGCATTACATGCAATGTTTTATGAGATAGTTTATAAAAGATGGCTGAAAATAAAAATTTTCAGTTGAAAAAATCATATAAATTTTCATTTCTAGCCATCTTTTATAAACTATCTCATAAAACATTGCATGTAATGCATTGTTTTGTGCAATCATGCCTAATGATTGGAAATTAAGTGGAAATTCAAAGTTTGAAAAAAATTTGCGACGCCTGGAACATTTTGAAATTTTGCTAAAAAAATATTTAAATTTGAAATTTGAAAAAAAGTATTCATTGTTTTTGCACTAATTTGTGTTTTTTATGCTTTTGGATGTAGTAAATATACAATAATACAAGCACAGAAAGTTTTAGACATATAAATCAATAATTGAAAAAAATCAGTTTTATTTGTCCACTGTAGCCTTAACCTCGTCTAGTGGTCAGCGACATCTGACCGTGATGCGGTGGCCCCGGGTTCGAGTCCCGGCTGGGCATGGGCGCACCTTCTCTCTCTCTCCTCTCATTGTCCTTTCTGTGTGTGTGAAAGTGAGTCGTGAATGGATGGGGGCCTACCCTATGAACGGGTCCTTATGGCATGTGTGTTGAGCTTAAAACGGTCTTCCACCTAAATGGTCCTCTTAAAAACGGAAGCCGTATCTTTCCTGCCTTAAATCGAGCAGATTTCATCTACTCGGGCTCGGATACCCGAGTGGTATAAGAAACAACAACAACAACAACACTAATGCTTTTACAGCGGGTGCTTTGACTTTGCCTGGTTTATAAAACGTTAAGAATTACTTGACGTTTCAAAATTTTATTTACGAAGCTTAATTAAATATCCTTCACTGTCCCACAATTGCTTATTTCTGGAATCAAATTGTACCCAAATATCTTATAGGTTTTATAATGCTGACAAAACTCGCTTACCTGCAACGACAAGTATGTACATGATGGTAACAGAAATGCACAAAGTAATTTTCATCGAGCCATTGACTTTTGGTTCTCCTGATGAAGTACATATGCAGAATGTCAAGAGCAACAACAAGATGAGTATACAGAAAAAAATTGATCCAGCAATGACTAGATATTGAGCTATAGCTGGAACAACTTCACAGTAGTCCCAACAAGCAGCACCTAAGAGCAAGCAGGTAAAAAAAACAATGAGTACAGTACAGTCAAGCTTTAATAATCTCATTTTTCAAATATGTTAAGACTTTTTCAAAACTATTTTCATTTTTTGAATTTAGTATTTTAAATTTAGTTTTAAAAAAAGCTTTACACTACAAGAGCCATTTTTAAAACTTAAATTTCGAATGCACTACTGGCGAAACGTTACTTTATACTATACTCATGTGATATTTTTTAGTAATATCAGTAAATTATCTTTTGTCAGATAATTGCCATCATTTATTCCCTTTTTTAATCAATCTTTAGTCTTAATTCAACTTATATCTTTCGAATCTTTAGCTACCTGAGTAAATTTGTTTTTTATTTTTTTCGAAAATCTTTATTGCCAAAAAAATTCATATGTCTTGCATTCCTGAACCTCTCTGTCTTCTCTTATTAAAAAACTCTTTTGATATTAAAAAACTGAGCGTATCCAGCTATCTATGCGTCCATCTATCGATATACACTGAAGTGACAAAAGTCATGGGATACCTCTTAATATCGTGTCGGCCCTCCTTTTGCCCGGCGAAGTGCAACAACTCGACGTGGCATGGACTCAACAAGTCGTTGGAAGTCTTCTGCAGGAATATTGAGCCATGCTGTCTCGATAGACGTCCATAATTGTGAAAGCGTTGATGGGGCAGGATTTTGGGCACGAACAGACCTCTCGATGGTGTCCCATAAATGCTCAATGGGATTCATGTCGGGCGATCTAGGTGGCCAAATCATTCGTTGGAATTGTCCAGAATTTTCTTCAAACCAATTGCGAACAGTTGTGGCCCGGTGACATGGCGATTGTCATCCATAAAAATCCCCATCGTTGTTTGGGTACATGAAGTCCATGAATGGCTGCAAGTGATCTCCAAGTAGCTGCACATAAGCATTTCCAGTCAATGTTCGGTCCAGTCGCACTAGAGGACCAAGTCCATGCCATGAAAAAACAGCCCACACCATTACGGAGCCACCACCAGCTTGAACAGTGCCTTGCTGACAGTTTGGGTCCATGGCTTCGTGGGGTCTGCGCCACACTCGAACCCTACCATCGGCTCTTACCAGCTGAAATCGTGACTCATCGGACCAGGCCACGGTTTTCCATTCATCTAGGGACCAACCGATATGCTCACGTGCCCACGAGAGTCGCTGCAAGCGATGTCGTTCTGTCAGTAAAGGCACTCGAGTCGGTCTTCTGCTGGAATAGCCCAAGAAATCCAAATTTCTCCGCACAGTTCTAGCAGACACGTCCATTGTACGTCCCACATTGATTTCTACGGTGATTTGACGCAGTGTTGCTTGTCTGTTAGAATTTACGACTCTTTGCAGACGTCGCCGGTCTCGATCTTTAAGTGCAGGCGGTAGACCACTGCGCTGTCCGTGGTGGGATGTTATGCCTGAAATTTCATACTCTCGGCACACTCTTGACACAGTGGATCTGGGAATGTTGAATTCTCTAACGATTTCCGAAATGGCATGACCCATGCGTCTAGCTCCAACTAACATTCCGCGTTCAAAGTCTGTTAATTCACGTCGTGCGGTCATCATCACGTTAAAACCTCTTCACATGAATAACTTGAACAGAAATGAAAGCTCTGTAAAAGCACTGCGCATTTATACATGCTCTATGCGATGCTACTGCCATCTGAAAATTTGCATATTGCTATCCCATGACTTTTGTCACTTCAGTGTATGTCATCCTTACTTCTCCCGAAAGCCAATGGTCTGATAATCGAACTAGGTGTTGGTAGATTCATAATTTTTCAGTATTTATGTTCGGCTACGTTCCATAACGATTTTAATTAGCAGAGATATTTGTTAGAATGTTAGTTTTCAAAGACATTTCATCTCGTTGAAGCTTCCAGTTTTTTGTTGCTGGAATCGTACCATCTGCTGCAGCGCAAGGAAAACTGAATTCAGAACATTCAGGGGCGGATACAGAAGAGGGTCATGGGGACCATGACCCCTTATAGGAGTTCAAACATGGCCTGAAACGGTATTTTTAGAACTTAAATTTCGGAAAAATTGCACCATACTGTTTTTGCAAGAACATTGTACTTTGACCCCTCCCTTTCCGAAAATGACCCAATCTTAAACTGGAAGCTGGATCCACCCTTGAGAACACTTGACCCTTGGCGCAATAACTCCTGCTTCCGAGCAAGATTGGATAAAATTTGAAAGATGCTTTGCAGGTGGTAAGACGCGTTTAAATGCGAAGTATTGCTTTTTCATATTTATTTCCTATTTTGAGCAGACTAGATTAAGCTCAGCACCAGGCGTGGCAAAAAATGGGATTAAATATGGTATTGCTAATTCAGAGGGGCCCAACTTGTGCTGGGAAATGAGTGATTCGACGAGCTGGGAGTAGGGTAGAATGGTTCTAGAGGTGCGCTACGCGGAAAATTTACGGCTCATTAATTACCGCCGTAGACAGCAAGAAGGGGTAAAGCCTCCGAAGTACACCAGGCAACAAGAAGTGGGCGAAGCCAGGACCCTATGATGGGTCCTGGCTTCGCTATGGTCCTGGGGCGAAGCATCGAAAGTATAACGCAGAAAGTGGTATACACCAGCCCACTACAGGCGGGTTGCACGAAACGCCACCGAGGTCGAGGTGTTTAACACTGGCGGGGTCCATTAATCGAGGCAACCACTTTGACGGCTAGTAAATACTTTAAATATTCTGGGATTAGGTATATATCCAGTGACAGAAGCAGGACATCTCAGCCCCGTGGTAGAAGAAAATACTTCAACCTTTACAGGGTAAACTAAACTAAATTATTAAACTAACTAGGTAACTAAATTATTCTATTTAAAAAATCAGCTTTACCTCCTCCCTCCCCTTTAATTAAAAATTGTTAAAGCAAAAAGTTAAAGCTTGAAATTCATATTAAGCGCGTATAATTTCTATACCGCTTACCGGCTACAATTTGTCACAACTATAAATAAATAAGAAAAAAAAACATTGCTTGAGTAAGGTTTAATATATATCTTCTAAGCTAGAGAGTTTTTCAGACATACAACTGATTTTATTGTTTATACACCATTTTGCACCAGTTATCTAAATTAAAGTGTTGTGAAAAAAAACATTAAATTCGGAATTTAAATCAAAATTTGTTAGAATATTTTAAAACTTTTTTATATGTGCGATTATTGTCGCCGGTGATAGAGAAAAAGTTCTTTGTGTAAATCACCCTTAAATTAATGGCTTTTGAAGGACACTAAGTCACGGTTACAATAAAGATTTTAAAGAATTCGATTCTAAGGCTATGCTATCTATCACTACCGCACTACACTTCTCTGTAGGGTCCCCGGACTTACTCCTAGACGTTTATTTGTTTCAAATGGGGCTGCGTTTAGCTTCTTGCTATTTGCAGACCTAGAGCATTCCCCAGAAGCGGCATCCACTCTTTCATGTGGCACCACCATCGGCGGGATACCATTGCCACAAGTATTTTTGACACCCAGTTTCCCCACTAGATGGGGGCATCTGGGCTCTATTTGATGCGAAACTCTGCACTAGGAATTTAATTTTGCCAAGAGATACTATAAGCCAAACAAGTACTCGAGGGATCTTTTACATGCCGCATAATCATATGACATGAGCGCTGTCGATTTTCTGCATCATGAAAATCCACCGACTGGAGCCGGGTTCGAACCCGCGCTTTTGGGCGTAAGAGGCCAGCGTCTAAACCACTATACCACTCTGTCGGTTTACTCCTAGACGTGGTTTAACCGATTGTATGCTCACACTGAAAATAGCTGTGTTTTTTGATGCAGACCAAGTGCCGAGCAATCCGCCGTGATCCAGTACCCTCACAGGTATTAGTTTGAAAAGAAGATTTTGTAGTCCAGTAGTGGACATACTGCGTTTCAAATAAATCAGCAATGAGCCCCCTAAGTTGGTCAGCTTAGATATGTATGCTTTTTACTAAGAATATCTACTTTTCCTTGAATCTCGAATTCTGTACTTAAATAATGAAGAAACAGTAATCAAAAATAAAATTAATATTTCATTTAAATAAACCAATTGGTTTTATTTGCATGAAATCTCAAGTGCAGTGTACCAAAGATGGGAAAATAATGTGTCAATAATTTACCAGGTGATGTATTATTGGGACTGATTATCAGGCAACAAGTAATAATTATAATACGTAGAAAGTCTAATTGAAGCATAAACTTAGCAACAAAACAGACAAGCGAAACTGATGGTTAAAAAAAAAAAAAAAAAAAAAACCATGAACCTAGCTACAGTAGATCCAATTCCCATGCACCGTAAGGCATGATGCATAGAAACTTTTCTGTAAGTGTCCATTCAATTTTATTTTATTATTATTCTTTTTATAGTAATAATGAACAAGAAAAATTATTTTTGAAAAATCAGCAAAAGCCATCTATTATACAGCGCTAAGCATCGAACCATTGGCATTAATTTGAATTTTGACATCTTTGAATTCAAACTCTGCTCTTCAAAATCACGAATTGCGATGCGTTGGACGCTGTTTTTTTCTTTAGAGGATCGACAGGGTCAGGTATAAATAAAGTCGATTCGGCTGAGTCCATACTCATTAAGTAAACAAAATATTTAAGAAAACACTATAAGAAATTGTTTTTCCGAAGTATTCCCCCAATTTCTCTTTTCACTAATCCCGCTACAAGATACTTACATTTCTACTCTAACTGTTCAACTGTAGCACTAATGGCCTGGCTCCACATCAGCAGAAAATCGACCGAAACCGATGGCAGAAACCGAAAATCCAGGTACTTTGAATTTAAAGGAAATGGAAAGTTCCCGGATTTTCGGTTTTGGTCGGTTTTCTGCTGATGTGGAGCCAGGCCCTAAGTCTCTTACTTTAACTATTCAAATGTTTTTTTTTATTATAACATGATTATTTACATAGTCATTTAATTCTTAGCATTATAACTTAAGAATGAACTTAAATGTTCTTCTAGATTCTAACTGATCTTAAAGCAATAAATATTTGCCTTTATTTTCTATTCCTAATTCTAATCTAGTTATTTTTAACGACATCAGGAGAAATTTTTAAATGTCTTTATCCAATGACCGTAAGCAATTGATTACAATAAACGCATTCATCAGCTGTTAGTAAGTGCTTAAAGGATTGAAACCTTACTAAAAGAAGTAAAGGTAATATAATAAGAACTAAAAACTGAATGTCCACTTTGTTTCTGCATCTCGTCAAGAACATGAGTTAAAAAAACTTATTTATGAAAAAACGGAATGAATGTTTCTGTTTCAGTTACTTACCCATGCTAATCATTGCAAGGGATGACAAAAGAATACCTATGGAAAAAGACAGAAAATTAGAAAAAAAATAACGTTGTTCACTTAGAAAAAGAAAAATATAAACAACATATAGAAAAATTCATAAAAGAAGAAAATATGTACAGTCGGATTCGCTTATAAAGAGAGCCAAGGGAGTGATAGTTCCTCTTTATAACCAAGTATTTGTAAAAAACGAGTTAGTGAAAAAAAATCATGTCAATTCATGCACTTCCTGTTTTTTTCTGTACTAAAGAAGTTTGTTTGTTTGTTTCAAATGGAACTGAGTTTAGCTTCTTGCCATTTGCAGCCCTAGTGCATTCCCCAAGACCGGCATCCACTCTTTCATGTTTCACCACCATCGGCGGAATGCCATTGCCACAAGAACTCTGACGCCCAGTTTCCCCACTAGTGGGATTCAAATGGGCTCTATTCGATGCTAAACTGCACTAGGAATTTAATTTTTCCAAGAAATACTTTAAGCCAAACAAGTACTCGAGGGATCTTTTACATGGCGCATAATCATACGACACGGACGCTGTCGATTTGATGCATCATGAAAATCCACTAACTGGAGTCGGGTTTGATCCCGCGCCTTTGGGAGTGAGAGACCAGCGTCTTAACCACTACACCACTCTGTCGGTTGTATTAAAGAAGTTGACTAATTTATTTTGAGCTGTCTTATTGCCTCTTTCCCGTGTTAATGTCTTCGAGGAACACTCATGGTCTAAAAAACATCATCCCTTGAGTCTTTGACTTCAACAAAAAAAAAAAAAAAGAAGAAGAAGAAGTTTGAATGCACATCAGAAACCATTGAGTATGATGAGGGAGTTTTAAATTCTTCATATTTGCAGTTATCGCCATTGCTTTCGTTATGTTTTTCATTTATATATTAGCTGGAATAACAGTTACAATATCCTTGCAAGTGATAATATGTGTTGCAACAAAAATGTAATTTTCAAATGTTTCTCTACTATACAAATTAAGAGAAAGCGCCGTCATCATTTGTTCTCAGGGTTTATGATTCAACATAAGGTTTTGGTTAACTTCAGAATGTTAGCAAAATTTTGAAAAAAAAAGGACTAGCTGAGCAGAAGTTCAACAGGAACAGGAATATTATGAATCGCAAAAATATTGCTTGCTTTAGGTGAGGTTTGTTGGTTTAAATCGAATTACATACGCTCTCATAGACTTAACATTGTACCAACAAAATCTTTCCAGTTTCCTCGCTGAATCCGAGTTCTCGTTAAATCAGAGCTCATCACAAGCAACTTCGACTGTAATGAAAATCTCGTAAATATGAATTGTAAATTTTTATAAGTGTTACGGATAATTCCTTTATTGATATACATTTTTCTAAACATTCGTGTTCATCTTTCTCATTGTTTCAATCATTTTAAGCTCGACTTATTTTTAAGAAAGAGCAACACAGAATAATTTCTAAATGATATCTATTTTTGAAAAATATACTCGAGTTATATACGCTCTCATAGACTTAACATTGTACCAACAAAATCTTTCCAGTTTCCTCGCTGAATCCGATAATTCGTAAAAAAAAGATGTAAGGTTACCATTGTTGATATGTGTTTCGTTACACAGCTTCTGGAGTAAGCTTTTCTGATTTTAAGAAATCTCTAATTGTTGGAGGAAAGTTTCACGATACCTGTGTAAAGTTCCACAAAGCGTTAAAAGTACTGGAGTATTATTCAAAGCATATGCGTTTAGAAAAACATCGGAGCAGAGCTCTTGAAGTCTTATGAACGTAACCAAGGGGTTTCTTAATTAGCCCGGTGGTCAAATGCACTTGTTTTGCTCTGTACGCAGTAAATTTCGTGGTTCAATGCTCAGTTCTATTGTGTGTAATTAAAATAGCTTATGAATTTGTGTAAAATTGATTCGAAGTGAGAGAGCATGAAACTGACAAACATGACATAAACGAGTGAATGAAAGTAATATTTCAGCCTGATGAATGCTCTTTTTCTTTTTCTTTTGACAGAGAATTCTGGTGCAACCTTACACAGAAATTGGTGAAACGTTACTCTGTAGTTACATTATCATGGTGTAACCTTGCATCAGATATATCGATTAAGTTACACGATAGCAGTGGAGGCAGAACTGCTGCCATCGTACTTATGGAGTAAGGTCACACAAAAAACTTTACAGTGCATCAATGTACTTTTTTGCTTCCACTTTTATTATAAAGTGTAAAAAGTTTTTTCTACTTACCTACTATCACTAATGTGAACCAGATAAAGCTGCCAATGCCATCCATTTTAAAACAACTGCTGAACGCTAGCTTCGAAAAGCGTGCGCTAAGTAAGATCAAAATGCATGGTAAACCAGATCATTACCTGAAAAGGTTAATAATTTTAGATTAAAAGCGGTTACATGTGAAAAGATTTTACCAGCTATTAATGAATAAACACTTGATCATAAAAATTTAATTCGAGCATAAAAGATGTGCTTTGTATTGTTTCTATATCATTTTTCGGAAAAATATGCGATGGAGACATATTAAAGTAAAAGTAATAGCTTTATTTGCATTGTTTTTATTTTACAAATAATGATAGCGAAAGTGCGCAGACACTTCCCTCCTCCTCTTTTTTTCTAAAATTGTGTAGTTCTAGTAAATTCAAAAGCATCGAAAATGACAGACAAGCTGAAATTTACAAGTGTGAAATAATTAGTGAAAATAATAGCATACAAAACTATAATATTTTTTTTAAATGAAATTGAAGTTTTTTTTCTGATTGCCAATTATTTAATGAGTTCTTAACAGATAACTACGCACACATAATGCAATTAGAAAATGGGCTCTCATCCTTTCACTCCTCATCCCCCCCCCCCTTCCCAACATATGTGGTCAATCCAAGAAGTGCAATTAGAATTTGAAATTGAAGTTGGGTGGGATGTCTGAAATTTTAAATGAAAAATAGATTAATTTCGTGCACAACATTTGATATTGCTACTATTTAATTATAAACATATATTCATACACATGAACACGTTTATAAACATGAACATAGTCATGAACATGGACATAAACATATTTATAGGCATAGAATTTGAAGACATGAACGTATGTACCCACATCAATTCTATGATAATATTTATGGTGATATTAAAGAATTAAATACAAATTATATACGGGGGGGGGGGTGTACACAGCATTTTAAATATTACCACATATGTTTATAAGCATTATTTCATAGACATGAAGATAAACATTAACATATTCATGGACATGAACATAGCCATGAACATGTTTATAAACATGAACATGGACATGAACATATTTTTTGACATGACATTCAAAGACATAAACGTATATACCCAAATCAATTCTGTGATCATATTAATCGTGAAATAAAAGAATTAAATACAAATCCCATTTGGGAGCCTATATATTTTAGCAACAAAAAGCAATAATACAAACATTTATATGTGATCCCAAAATTGAGTAAATTTCAGTTAGTTTTATCTTTTACTTTTTTTTCCATATACTCACGCTTCCCTTGATATTCTTTAACGCCCCTTAGGGGGCACGACCCCAGGTGGAGAACCCCTGAATTAGACGGAATCACAATTACGCAATGTCCATTATATTTACTTTAATTATAGCTCAAAACTTGTTTTTGATCCTAATTTATTATGCTGTTCATAAAATTATTTTACAAATATATATCAACTCTATTTATAATTTCAAACAAATGTGATAAAAATGAAATTTTAAGTAAGAAAGCATGAAATTAGCATTTGAAATACATATAAAATCTTTTTAGTCAACGAAGAGTTTAAATATATCAGATAAACGATACTGACGGTTAATTTATTTTCGGAAACATGAAAAGTGAATTCAAAAAAAAAAAAAAAAATTTGGAGCATCGAAAAAACTTACTTCGCTTTTCAAAGTGAATAATAACATCACATTAAAAATGTACAGCTCTCCATTTTAAAATAATTACTGCAGTGAAAATGTCAACTATGATTTAGAGAACTCCATGTTACCCATGGGATCCCAACAACAGAAAAGAAGTAAAGAAGCCTTATCAATAACTGATAATTTGAACAGATGTGGCCGAGCCTGTGATAATGTGCTTACGTTTATTCAAGAGCTAAAAAGCTCAATATTGCACAAAATTATATCAAAAATCCAAATTACTTTTGAGAAGAGAAATTTGAATTAGTGTTTTGTCCGAATCTGCTTAAAATAAGCAAGACAAGATCTAAAGTTGAATTCTTTATGTCCTGGTGTCAATTTAAAACAAGATTTAAAATTTTGCTTCTTGTTAGTTAAAAGCTAGTTATTCATTCTTGTTCATTCTCTTTAGAGCCGTGTCTGCTGAAATGCAATACAGTATAAGGACAATTCCACGAAAAGTGGTCCTGCCACAATGAAATATTTTTTCATATAAAGTAAAAACAAATTTCATTTCTGGCTTAAGAAATGTCTAAACTTTTCAATTTCAACATCAATTTTGAGTTTAAAAAATTTTGTACATCATATTTCGGCCGTATTTGACTGGAACAGACAGCAGCTAAAAAATGCATTGTTCGTGAGATAAATTCCAAAAGCCATATTTTTCTTAATTATTTTTTTTCAAAAAAACTATGGAATACCATTAAAACAAATGCTCTATTATAACTTTGCGTCATAAATTTATAGTAGAGACTTTTAAAAAAATTTCAAACATGGAAAATACTCAGATCACTTCTTTTCGGTCCCACACGGAACGCTTAAATCAGTCAAGTCTTTCTCGAAAGTCAAGTTAGAGGACTAAAAGAAAAATATCTCATATTATGAATTAACTTGAGACATAAGTCATACACCTCAACTTATGTCTTTATGCATTTGGTAGAAAAAAATAATGGGAATATAAAAGACGTCACAAATGTGCGCAGTTTTAATGGGTACATAAAGATACTGTTAAAAGAATTATAATATTAAAAAGGAAAGAAAAACTCTTATTTTAAAGCATATAAAATGAAAATAAAATGCATATTAAAAAATGGATTAATTTAAATATATCAGTGGTATAAAAATTTCGTAAGTTGGATATAATTTTGAAAAGGATATCTCTTTCATAAGTACAATATTACAGAAATAATAAAAAGAACGACAAGCATCCAATCCGAAAGTAAGAGTAAAAGAAAAGGAAAGAAAGTAATAAACGAAAAGAAAAGAACGAAATTAAAATAAAGTTTTTATACGTGAAAAAAGCAGACGTAAGTAAGAGTAAAAGAAAAGAATGAAAATAAAGTAAACAGTTTTTATACGTGGAAAAAGCATACGATAATATTAATTGTAAACAGCAGTCGAAAACTTCGTACAATGTAAATGAGTAAAAATAGACAACGTTTAAAAAGTACAAATATATACAATCAAAAAGAGTTTAAAACTCAGCAAGTTGCTGAGTTTTTAAACTCTTTTTAATTGATAATATTTATTACCAGAGGATTTTTTCTTATGCTCAGTAATTTATCAACACTCCTGTTAAAATCTGTCGTATTATTATTAAAAACTGAGCGTATCTATGTTTAAATCTTTATTCCTATATCATACTTCTTTCTCCCGAACGCCAGTGAACTACACTGTAAAAAATATTTGCTGGGTTGCCGTAGGCGGCGAAGTCGAGGCGGTTCGTATTTCTAGAATTTGCGAGTGAGTGACAAACATCTTTTGCAGAAATTGTAACGCCTACTGAAAACAAATTCTTCTACAAAGACTGAATCTATCCACCAATTACAGAACAAATAAAAGAAGTGAAGATCATTTACGGTATACTGAAAGAAAATAAGCAACTTCGATTGCTTTTAAAAGACAATTTGTTTGTGAGAAATTTAAAAAAAAATATTTTTCCAAAATTTTCCTCATTGTCAATACTTGCTCTTTTTTAATCCTTTTGAATAAGAAGAGTGCTCCGAAATCGAACACTCAATTATTTTCCTTCCGACAACTTCGCTAGTATGTAAAAGGAAATGGCTTATCTAGCAATAAAACATGCTTCATTTATATTAGTTGCTTCAAGAATCCCGTAGTCGTAAGCATCACATGCAAAAACTTTCAAATGGTATTTTTGAATTGAGTAAAAAGTAGAGAAGATAACGTTTTTAAAAACGTTCCCCCCCCCCCTGATTCGGATCTCTCTACTTTCACCCCAGAAATGCTCCGACACCAAATCGTCAGGCAGAAGGATTTTCCATGGGAGGTTCCAGCTACTACCCTTAAATTCGCATTTTGGGGTCTGGGTAAGGGACTCCGAAATACACTGCTCGACATTGAAAATGCAACACCAAGAAGGAGTGGTCAGAAATTCATGCAAATTTTACCGTAGACGCACGTTACTGAGTTATGCAAATGATATGAAATGCTTAGCTCTCCGACGCACGTGAAGTAAGATATAAGATAATGAAGTTGAAAAGTGGGCTATGTTCATGTTGGTTTTTCTGCCAGACTAATTATCGGAGAAATTTGGTTTTTGTCTCGAAGGATACGTGTGATAGGAGGAAATGCCACGCCGTCCTCAGCGAAGACACTTCCAGCATATAGACGACTTTACAAGGGGTATTGTGATCGGACTGAGAAGGGGAGGTTGTTCCATAAGTCAAATTGCAGCTGATACCCACATGGATGCAAGCACTGTGCATCAGCTGTGTCAGATATGGTTGGAAAGAGGAAATGTAGCCACATTGAGGGGTGCAGGTGCAGCCAGAGTGACGTCAGACCGCTTGGATCGACGGATTCACCGACAAGCTGTGGCGGACCCGCAAGTCATTTGTATGTCGATTCTGCAGCACGTGCAAGGTACCCTGGATCAGTGGTTGGAAAAACTACATATTTTTCGTAGCGAACTACAACTACAACTACTTTCTTATAAATGTAGTTAACTACAGCTACAACTACTTTTTTTAAAATGTAGCGAGCTACACTACTTTTGAAATGTAGTTGCTACTTCGCTACTTTTTAAAAAATAAATAAATAACAAGAATACACCGATTGAGGATCGACCGAAAAAATTCGAAAAGTGGTTTATATTAAAAAATTACCTCATTCGAATATGGAATAGAAATAGGAATTGTCTTTGAATTTATTTGTTACTTTTCCATTTTATTCCTTTTTTTATATAAAAATTTGTCCTTTTTAGATTTTTTTTACAATTTTTACGAATATTCGCCGCAAGAAAAACCTTGTTTTTTTTCCTTCGTTCTCTTTTTTTTTAAATTTTTTTCATTTATTTATTTATTTTTTTGTTTAAAAGTAGTTTTCAGAAATCGCTACAAACTACTATTTTTTTGTATCGCGCTACTCACTACGCTACTTTTTTCAAAAAGTAGTGCGCTACACTACAAACTACTAAAAAATGTAGCTACTACAGTAGTTTCGCTACTTGTAGCGCGCTACTTCCGACCACTGCCCTGGATGTTCCTGTGTCGACCAGAACCATTTCCCGTCGACTGGTTGCACGTGGCCTGCAATCACGGCCCCCGCTAAGAAGACTGCCATTGACCTCACAGCACAGACTCCAACGTTTGGAATGGTGCCGGACCAGAGCGACATGGATGGCAGAATGGCAAACCGTAGTGTTCTCAGATGAATCCCGCTTCTGTTTGTCCAGCGATAGTCATCGCATACGTGTGTGGCGTCGACGTGGAGAAAGGTCGAATCCGGCAGTAACTGTGGAATGCACCACAGAGCGACAACGTGGCATAATGGTTTGTGGCGCTATTGCATACGATTCCGTATCACCTCTAGTTCGTATTCGGGGCACTATGACGGCCCAACGATATGTAGATAATGTACTGCGTCCGGTGGCAATCCCCTACCTTCAGGGTCTGCCAAATGCAATTTTTCAACAGGATAACACCCGGCCTCACAGTGCTCGAATTAGCCAACATGCTCTACGAGGTGTGCAGATGCTTTCCTGGCCACCATACTCTCCTGACTTGTCACCAATCGAACATGTGTGGGAAGTGATTGGACGCCGTTTGCAGAACCTGTCACTGCCTTGTTCAGAGGACGAACTGTGGCAAATGGTTGAAAGGGAATGGAGTGCCATCCCTCAGGACACCATCCGCAGGCTTATTGACTCCATGCCTAGACGTGTTTCTTCGTGCATCGCTGTCCGCGGTGGTCCTACTTCTTACTGAGCCGACGCCGTCCTCGCTCTAAATTTTGCTTATTTATTTTGAAATAAATATCACTTATTGTTCCATGCTGTCTCTGTCTTCTTACCAAATTTCATCAATTTCTGACCACTCCTTCTTGGTGTTGCATTTTCAATGTCGAGCAGTGTATTAGTTTCAAACATTTTTCAACGAAAAAAAAAAAAAATAAATTATAGAAACCCAGCAAGAACCAGTTAAAAAAAATATTTTCATAAATAAAGCAATAAACAAATATGATAACTTAGGAGTCACCGGAGAATTGGTATTTTTATTTTTGAATCAAAATAGCATCACCAAAAGAGTGAAGAAATATAAATAGGGTCGGGAGGCCACTGAATTTTGCTACATATGTAGCAGACAAAATAGAGAGAAATATAAAATATTTTGATGAAATGTCACACCTGTAGTTTTAAGAATTTGAAAGTAAAACGCTAAAATAAAAATATATAAAAGAAACTTGATTTGAGATTGACAAAGCATATTTAAAATAAAGGCTCTGAACCCCATCTCTTCCCCTACTAATGCAATCTTAGATGGCTTATATTCAAATTTCAAAAAATTTCCAAGAAAGGATCTCAAAGCTCCCTTCATTTAAATATCTCTAAAAATAGTCTGAAATTGCACTTTTATAAATTCATTTAAAAAAATTTCTGTGGTGATTCCTTAATGTCATCAAAGGCAGTTAGTTTACTATTGCGTTTTTAGAGCATCAATTTCGAGAAAATTTTTGGGGACAGTCGCGAACCACAACCCTTTACCCAATGTCATGAAAAAGTCTATTACCTCTTTTTAACTTTAACTTGAGAAATTTTTATACCTTTCCCTCCAACAACATCATTAAAAATGAGTCTACATTTTTGTTCCTTAGACGAGCACAAATCACCTTCCCCCCCTACTCTAAATTTTTGACGAATATGTCAGTGATCATTAATAATATTTATCATGTAAACCTGATAGAATGCAATTCTTTTTTTCTTTACATTTTTTTTTATTTACCGTTCTTATACTTTTGATGCTTTCATTTTGAAAAATTCGATCTCTTTTCATCCGATATGAGAATCAAATTTTACTCATTTTCAAGAAAACTACTCTTTGTTAGGAGGCAAATAAATGAAAATTCTCTTTAATTTTTATTCAGATCATTATTTCAAGTTTATTAAGCGAGATTCCGTGTTCTTTTGTGAATGTCTAGTTAAACGCTGAATGGTTGGTTTTATGATGGATGGTTTTATTTTATTTTTGCAGAAATTGTGTCAATAGATATTAATAAATACATGTATGTTTATCATAGACATTTAAAATGCAATTGTAAAATAATTTCACCAAAATAAATTCTTTTATTTGCGGTTTTTGTTTTTTTGATGCCATCACTTTGAAAATTGCAATGTCTGCATCCGCTATGGGAATCGCATTTTTCGCATTTTTTATATTTTCGGCGCTTTTTAAAGAGGAAAGTAAATAAAATTTATTTTTATTTTTGTTAAAATCACAAAATGAAAATTTTTTGAGTAAAATCACATACTTCTTAAGAGTGTCATGCGCGAGAAAGTGAAATACTGATGCTATGTCTGAATTTTCCGGAGAACGACCGGTGCCTGCCTCTTCCTAAGTACTATTAAAACTCTCTAAGATATTCATAGGCCTGGACACAGTGGCGGCGAGTGGCGAGTCGAGGGGGCGATAGGAGACGATTTCTCCCCCCCCCCCCTCCACTTTTTTCGCCATCGTTAAGATTGCCTAAGCGTTTTTAAGATTTTAATTTCCACAACTTTCTAGAGAGATCTGCTTAATTTTAAAGTTGCCAAAGGTAGCTCAAAATTATAATTTTAAGGCTTCTATTTCAAAAACAATTTTCGAATACACTTTCCTTCCCCTGTCTTCAAAGATACTTTTAACTTGTGTTATTAAGATTCCAGTTTATGTATCTGTATCTTTTCTGGGAACAAAACCCCTTCACCCTTACATCAGTAAGGATAGTATAAAATTGCGTTTTTAAAACTTCAATTTGAAAAAATCTGGGTAAGTCCCTAAAATCGCCTTCTGAAATCACTAAAGCAAGTCTAAAATTGAGTTTCAGGAATTCATCAGCTAAAAAAATGTATGGGGAGAACATCCAAACTCCTATCATCCTTTTTAAGTCTCTCAAAAGTAGCTTGAAATAACTTTTTTAATGCATTAATTTTGCAAAATCTTCATGAAAAAGCAGAAAATATGCTAAAAAATGTCAAAATTTC
This sequence comes from Uloborus plumipes, assembly GCA_038373865.1. Classification (NCBI taxonomy): domain Eukaryota; kingdom Metazoa; phylum Arthropoda; class Arachnida; order Araneae; family Uloboridae; genus Uloborus; species Uloborus plumipes. The sequence goes on from JAXGGA010003595.1 coordinate 21,792, forward strand.
CGTTTTTAAAATACCAGTTTCAAAGTTTTTAAGGGGAAGAACTCCATCTTACTCTTTTCTTTACATCATCAAGCACATTTACATTTTCAGACTTTAGCTTCGAAGAATTCCCGGGAGAGAGTCCATCAGTGGAATTCTCTATCCTCTTCCCAATTCCCCAATCGCTGCCATAATTTTATTATCAGGTGCGAATCCAGTGGGGAGGAGTCACGAGGGTCATGATCCCTTCCTTAAACGACCAAATATAGCCTAAAACTGCAGTTTGAACCATCTATTTAAAAAAAAAAAAAATCGCCAATGACGCCCTCCCACCGTTTTCGCACAAAATTGCACCTTGACTCCCCTCTTTCCAAAAATGAGCCCTTTCTAAACCAGAAACTGGATCCGCCCTTATATACTATTACTGCGTTTTTAAAACTACAATTCCGAAGGGGGCATTTATGAGAGAGAACCTCCAAAGACTCTCTTCCTTATGTCATCAAAAGATATCCAAAAATCAAGGATACAGCTTCTAAAAAAAATTTTGCCCCCCTCACTTTTAACCCCCACTCGGCGCCACTGCCTGGACAGACCCCTGGTCATGAAAAACGAACTACAATTTCTGTTTATAGCATCAACTTCATAATAACCGGGATAAAGATAGTATACATTTGATTTTTATTACTTCAATTTTGAAAATTTTACGGCCGAAATAGCTCAAAAACTTTTCTTCAACATCATGGAAGGTACTTAATATCATGAAAGGTCGTCTAAAATTACGTTTTTGGAAGTTCAATTTCAAAATATTACTTTACTTAAAGAAAGTCCCTGAATATCTGCTCTTTTCTTTAGCATCATCAAAGAAGGTACGCAATTCAGTTTTCAACATTCAATTTCAAAAAATATCTGAAGGAATGCTACCGATCCGCTAATAACATCATTAAGAAAAAATGTCTTTTTTTTTTTTTGATACTTCAATTTCTAGAAATTTCTGACGGAGTGTTCTTTAAACCCCACCCTTTTACATAACATGGTCAAAGATGGTTTTACTGAGAAAGAAGACCGTCTCCGAACCTATTCTGGCAATCATTATCGAAGGTCGTCTAAAGTTGCATTTTTATATCTTTAATCTCAAAAACTTTCCAGGGGAGCATCCCCAAACCTTCGTCTTTCCCTAACGCCCTAAAGATTTCTCTTTCACAACTTTCATTTCGAACAATTTTCAAGGAGAGCCATGAACCTAACTTTAACATCTCTGAAGCTCGTCTAAAACTACTTTTGAAGCTTCAATAAGGAAAAATTTTTCCAGCAAAGATTCCCTTTATTCTATTTCAACACACAACCCTAATGAAATCAAAGATGCCTGTAACTACTTTTTATGGATTCAATTTCATAAAATGTCTAAGGAGGGCAAGGGCGTATTTAAGGGGGGGGGCGAGGCCCCCCCTTAAATTATGCTAAAGTGATGCGCTAATATTATGCTAAAGTTATGCCCCTTAAATTATGCGCCCCTTAAACTATGATGCCCCTTAAATTATGCTAAAGTTATGCTAAAGTGACGCGCAAACAGACAACGCCGCGCCGCCAGGACTCCCTTTAGGGCCGAATTCAAGTGAAACACCATTGCAATAGCTTCGAGGCGATCGCAATTGCAATCGCTACTGGAAGTCGAATTACGATAGAATAGCATCTCGTAGCGATTGTAACGTTTCACTTGAATCCAAATTTAGGAATTTGCGATTGCATTGGTGGGTTGCGATCATCCGTGTTTCACTTGGATTTCCTAATTCCGGCCTTAGGCAGGAATTCAAGTGAAACAGGCGATCGCAAGTTACAATCGCTACTGGAAATGAATTACATTAGAACGTTTCTTGATAAAAACATCGTGACGTCAGCGTGACGTTTGCTTATGAAAAACGAGCTAGATAAAACGTCACAGCCTACTTGGCGAATAAGAATAGATCACTGACTGCTTGTGAGCTCTTATTGGCTTCACCCGTAGTGACGTCAGTGCCAAGTTAAGTTGATGATAATGTAATTCACTTCCAGTAGCGATTGCAATTCGAAGCGATTGCAATGGTGTTTCACTTGAATCCCTGCCTTAGACCGCTCGACCACTGAGACCCCCGAAGTTCCATTTACTTTTCGTTTGCGGGTATTTTGATCCAGCTTTTGACCGCTTTTACATTTCTACATTATAACTATTTTGAGCTTTCAAGCATTTTTGAACATAATTTCGTATGCAACATAACAAGCCACTGATATTTATAGATTAAACATTCCAGTTAACTGTAACCTTGCTTACTTCTTAATATATTTTGCGACCAGACGATGTTTTTATGTCAACCAATATCGAACTATCGTCGAGGAAGTGATAATTTACATGCTCGGTACACTTACTTGGCTTAATGCTTGACATCTGAAGTAGTAAATAAAACAACCTAATCGTTTAGTATCTTCATGTAAGTTTTATTTTTAAATTTTTCTTCATTTATGCTTCTTTTCAACGAATTTTCATTTATGTCATTTTTGAGTAGAGTATTGTTTTGATCTGTATTTGAAATTAGTATTTACTGGTGTACATTTTATTGCGCATTAAACAATTAGTATTAGATAAACGTATGATTATCGATGTTTAGACACTGATAATGATTAATTTATTCATGAATTTATTGTTCGAGAGATTATATTTTTACAATACGTTTTTAAAATGCTTAATTGTTCCTTGTGTCATATTTTTAGCAGATGCTAAAATTCTGTGAAGGGTCTCATTTTTATTAAATGCACATCGAAAGGAAATTAATGACTGAGTTCGTTTTAAACGTGATTGGTTTGAAATAGTTTAAAATTAGTGATGGTGCAACATTTTATCCATAATTATTTTCCGGAATAGCAAAATCGGAGGATCACCGAAAAATACTGAACAACTGTTAATTTTTTAGCGTTTTATGCAATGGGTAAATATCTAATCAGTCATAATAGCCTTTTTTTATGCAGCACTTGTGCATAAATATGCAACAGACTGACATACTGTACGAAAACTACACTTAAGGTTTAAATAAGGATGTTTGATTTCTACCAAAAATTTCTTTTCAACCTGTCAAATTGATTTCATTTCAAAATTTTGAGCAGTGATTTTTTTTTTTTTTTAATTTCTTTTACAGAATGTTGTTTTAAATGGGTTTCAAAAAGAGATGTTTTTCATACCCGTATTTTATTTTTTTTTTGGATGTAAAAAATTACTCATTGTATCTCAGTCATTGATATTGTTTAAGTTTGAGTAATGTAGGCACAAGAAGTAGAGTCAGATTTGTGTGTTCTGTATGTTTGTTCGTACGGTGATCGGGATCTAATTTCCCAATAGGAAGACTAGGCCTAGAGTGGCAAATTTTGCTTTGAAAATGTTTTTTTTATTGTTATTCTTGAAAATAAAATATTAGTATTCTTTCATTTTCAATAGGGAGATCCTTTTATTGTTATTTAATAACGTTTACTTCGACACATCTCATGAAAATAAAATATTTTTCAAATGTATTATTCTACTAGTGTAAAATAGTAATTCTAAATACGAAAAGTGGGTCTCGATTGTAGAAAAGCAGGTGTAATTGCGTTTGAAGAGAAGTTGCAACAATATTGGAGTTTGTGTAAGCTTTTTGGTTTCAGACTAAAGTTTATTCAATTGACTGATTTAGTTTATTCTTGACTGATTGATGCATATTTTCTCTTTTACACATTATTATTGTTTTCTGTTAATATTGAGGCATGCTTGAAAACTAATATGAGTAAGGAGTAAAAAATCTAAATGGTTCTAAATAAAGAACATGTGCAAAATTAAAAACCGGAGAAGAAAAAAATCTTAAAAAGTTTTTAAAACTTGATACATATTTTCAGAATGGGCACAGTTTTCAAAAGGGGAAACTTTGGACATTTTGGGATGTCATTCACAATAACAATTTACAAATAAAATGCTATGTAAAGGTGAGGAGAAGTAAGAAATTAGGAGGATTAGAAAGTAATGGTATGACATATTGGAAATTATTTAAATTATAGATTTATAAATTAAAAAAAAAATTAAATGATAAAAATGCTATTATAAATAAATATGACAGCTATGATAAAATGGTTAATGTGAAGACCATTGAAGTTCAGTGCTCAGCAATATGAGTAACTTGGGAATTATACCCGGGATTTGGCGTTTGGCTAACTTCCAAACCAGAACATGTGCCCTGCAACCCAGAGCCCTCAGTCACGTAAGCTGAGATTGTCACAGTAGAACTTGGTCCCCCATGAGCGAGCACTGGTGAGTTTAGTTTTTTTATGTGTTAAATAACAAAGCTAAATATTCGATTGCAAAACATGATTTTCATCAACATAACACAGTTGTTCGGAATGTAAGCTTTTTTTTTTCAATCAAAATGTCTTTTTGAGCGAAAGATGATGAATATTTAATCATCTCAAAGAAGGCAGTTTATACTGAAAGTAAAGATGCTATTTTAAATGAACCATGCTTAGAACTTGAAACAAGTCTCGTCAGCAGCTTATTTCCTTTCCTCATTTTATATTATTAAATTTTGACTTTTTAGATCTAACTGAAGTTTATAACATTTTATAATAATTCATCTGCGTTGTCATTATAATTAATCATTTTAAGACTGCAGATAATGAATGAAAACAAGTTTTATAAAGTTATATAAGGCTAAGAGAAAAAAAAAGAATTTATCAATTAATATATGTAAATATGTATAATATACATACTGTAAATGTTATTTAAGTTGGAGTCATATGAATCGTTTCCTATTCTAGAACAGTAAAAGGTCTGGACACAATAAAAGATGTGCAAAATTGAGTAGTATGAAACATGATCCTTTCGTCAGAAGATGGACAATTTTAATTTTGAGAGCATTACTTTTTTTTTCAGTTACGTTTTTCAAATCGAGGAATTTTACTTTGTGTTTAGGGTTGGGTAGGGCTGCAGATTTCAAATATGTCAAAGGGCAGCATGGAGCTAAATTCGGCCCTGATAGTGATAAGTCCTCATTGGTCATTTGTGCTGAAAGGTTAAATTCCTTACACTCATCAAATGAGATTTGTTTGCTTTATTTTGCAGCTATGGTCAGGGGATGCCTTAAAATGAAATTTTTTGTTGGAGAAAATTCTCTATTTGCTGAATAAATTTCTGAATTTTACAGAATGATAAAAAGAGAGCTCTCAATTATACCCTTGTCCAGTCAGTCGAGACATTAGGTATCATTTTAAGAAATTAAAAAAAAAAAAAAAACAGTTGCAACACTGCACTGCTGTCCCTAAATTTACCAAATCCTTTAACATAGCGAATTGTTGTGAGTTGTCAATATGGCCCAGTCCAAAGGTGCGCCTCTCACTTCTACTTACTTTCCATTAAAAGTTTCAGTCATACTCATCAAATAGGTTTCAATTTACTTAGCAAAGTCTTCGCCTTTATTAGATTGAAGAGCGTACCATAAAATCCCAAAAGTACCCCCCCCCCCCACTATTTGTCTAAATGGAAATTAATTTTAAATCCCAAAATCTTAAATCTCGATTATAACCCCCCCCCCCTCCTGAAATGTATCTGTTTGGTTTTGAAAAGGAGAGGGGTTACTTTCGGGATTTTACAGTACTATCTTGCGTTATTTTCCAAGGCATTCCAGGAACTGGTTGGAAATAGAAGTTATCTATGTTATTTGAAATCATTTGATATTTCATTTCAATAAATCAATGGATAAAAATGGCTATCTCCATGTTTTGGTGATTCAAATCATGATATAAATCACTATTCAAATCACAATGAAAAACTATTAATTAAAATCATTTTAAAAGTTTTTTTTTTTTTATTGTCTGGGCAGTTTTACAATGTGGGTTTCTTTACATAAACTAAGTTGCGTTTGCAATCTCAGCTTCAATTAGTTAACTTGTCTAGTCCCTTTCTGCTTTTCTGTAAGTGATTTTACACTCTGTGTGTGTCATTTCAATGTTTTAGGACTAAATTATTTTTTTAAAACCTTACAGTTTTCCTGTAATTTTTAAAAAATAAAATGAAAAAAGTAAAAGTTGTAGTTCTTTATGCTTTAATATGCTTTAATGCTTATGCTTTAATTTTCCATAGGCATTGCCTATAGAAAATATAATTGTTCATTATATGAATCTTTAGCTAAAAACATATATGTTTATTAAATTTCGGAACTTTTAAATTTATTCAAAACAAAATTGTTTCTTTTCACACACCACAGGTTATAACATATTTCTGAGCGTTAACAGTTATAAAATATTTAGAAAAATTATCCTATTTTTAATACTAAATTACATTGATATATTAACTCAGATTGTTTTTCATAGCTTTTAGTAATCACGTGAGTTTCACATATAGGTTTACTTAATGGGTAGTTAAAAAAATTATGAGGCATTAAAAAAAAATATTTGCGTGTACTTCATATAAAAAAATAAGAGCTCATATAAAGCATGAAACAATTGCTTTGGTTTTTTCACCTTTCAAAAATAAAAGAGAATTAAAAACACTTTTTTTGCTAGACTTTCAGAGTACTATTATTCCCGCTGTGTTAAACGAATCACACATTTGCATAAAAAGTGAGTTTATCTTTGTGTGCCTTGTGAAATAGTTAATGTCTAACAGTTAAAAGCTGAAAATGTATCTTTATAGATATAGCATAATCATAGGTGGACTTACGAGGGTACCAGGGGGTGCGCCGCACCCCAAAAATTTTAATTGGGTTTTGAAAAGCATTAAAACTAACCTTATTTCATCAGGAAGCATAGTTTGAAGAACAACGTATATTTTTTCATTGCGACGCATGAAATTTAATTTACTTCAAAGTCGAAAATACAACAAGGTACAGTCTATTGTATTATCTGTGTATATCACTGCACATTGCCAGTGAATTAGGACTGTACTACGTATTAAGAATAACAGTATATATATATATATATATACATATATATATATACACTGAAGTGACAAAAGTCATGGGATACCTCTTAATATCGTGTCGGCCCTCCTTTTGCCCGGCGAAGTGCAACAACTCGACGTGGCATGGACTCAACAAGTCGTTGGAAGTCTTCTGCAGGAATATTGAGCCATGCTGTCTCGATAGACGTCCATAATTGTGAAAGCGTTGATGGGGCAGGATTTTGGGCACGAACAGACCTCTCGATGGTGTCCCATAAATGCTCAATGGGATTCATGTCGGGCGATCTAGGTGGCCAAATCATTCGTTGGAATTGTCCAGAATTTTTTTCAAACCAATTGCGAACAGTTGTGGCCCGGTGACATGGCGCATTGTCATCCATAAAAATCCCATCGTTGTTTGGGTACATGAAGTCCATGAATGGCTGCAAGTGATCTCCAAGTAGCTGCACATAAGCATTTCCAGTCAATGTTCGGTCCAGTCGCACTAGAAGACCAAGTCCATGCCATGAAAAAACAGCCCACACCATTACGGAGCCACCACCAGCTTGAACAGTGCCTTGCTGACAGTTTGGGTCCATGGCTTCGTGGGGTCTGCGCCACACTCGAACCCTACCATCGGCTCTTACCAGCTGAAATCGTGACTCATCGGACCAGGCCACGGTTTTCCATTCATCTAGGGACCAACCGATATGCTCACGTGCCCACGAGAGTCGCTGCAAGCGATGTCGTTCTGTCAGTAAAGGCACTCGAGTCGGTCTTCTGCTGGAATAGCCCAAGAAATCCAAATTTCTCCGCACAGTTCTAGCAGACACGTCCATTGTACGTCCCACATTGATTTCTACGGTGATTTGACGCAGTGTTGCTTGTCTGTTAGAATTTACGACTCTTTGCAGACGTCGCCGGTCTCGATCTTTAAGTGCAGGCGGTCGACCACTGCGCTGTCCATGGTGGGATGTTATGCCTGAAATTTCATACTCTCGGCACACTCTTGACACAGTGGATCTGGGAATGTTGAATTCTCTAACGATTTCCGAAATGGCATGACCCATGCGTCTAGCTCCAACTAACATTCCGCGTTCAAAGTCTGTTAATTCACGTCGTGCGGTCATCATCACGTTAAAACCTCTTCACATGAATAACTTGAACAGAAATGAAAGCTCTGTAAAAGCACTGCGCATTTATACCTGTTCTATGCGATGCTACTGCCATCTGAAAATTTGCATATTGCTATCCCATGACTTTTGTCACTTCAGTGTATATATATATACATTTGAAGAAAAAAAGGTAAACAATTACATGCAAGTAAACAGTAGTTATTATTCAGTGCTGCATTCTAGAATAATTGTTTCCTATGTAATTGAGTATTTATTGATGAATCATTAGTTTAAACTAACTATGGCTTTAAAAAAAAAGAACAGGGTATTTTCTTCAGTAAAATATGTTCTGAAATAAAAAAAAAAGAGCCAGTATTTTTCAGTTAAATGTAAAAAAAATTGTGAAAGAGGGCCCAGAACTACCTGTTTGTCATGGGAATGCTCCTTCCCCACCCCTCACACAGATCCCTTGTTTTGCTGTACCCCCAGAATCCCCAGCCTAAATCCGCCTATAAGCATAATTATTATCTAAATTCCTTTAACCCTTTATGTCCCAAATTAATTTATCAAATTTTGGAAATCAGTAGGGTCTAAGGCCCCAAATAAAACTGTTTCAGACTGCTGGTACTATCTGTCTGCATCTCAGCAAAGTACAAGGAGTGGCACCTAAAAGCTTCAGCATGATTCCAGTCATATAGGATTCATAATACTAAATTAAATATTAGCCGGACCGTAAGGTCCCGTGAGGCATAAAGGGTTAAATCTGTTTAAAATAATAATAATGACAAAAAATTGGATTAAAATGAAGAATAACCTGATTTAAATCAAAATAATCCAATTTCTTATGCAGTGAAAAAATAAACCACTTTATAAACTCAGTCTGAATGATATCTAATGGCATTATGAAACCACTACAAATAAATACTTTCATTTTTCTGTTTACAGTTAACAAATTAAAGTTTAGAAAATTTGATGCTTGATGTTGCTGTGATAATGATGACGCAATGATATTTTTTTATTTTTATCTTATTATTTTTATTTTCATACAGTAAATTTATTTCTCTTACTTTTACAGTTGGTAAATTCTTGAGGTGAACATGTAACTCCAACATTACTGAGACCATTTGCAGAAGCAGAATGCTGTGTTTCCAGTGGAAGAAGTGTCTCAACCGAATACACTGAGACGGATGAAGTAAAGAGAGCATTTTTCTTCATGAAATTGGTAATTCATTTGTTTTAAAATTATCATAATTAAATTTTTATCATATATTCTTTCTTGCTTGTATTTAAAAATTAAAGTTCTTATTTTAATATTTTCATGCTAATAAGTTTATACCAAAAATGATAGAGAGCGGGGGTACAATAGTAAAATATAGAGTGTCAAAAAATTACTCATTATATGTATATGCATAGTTAAATAAATGTGTGGACATTTTTAGGAAATAGACGGTTGAACTAGTTATGCAGATGATTTAAAGTACGAGTTTGTCATCTGAAGATGGTTCAAGATAACAGGGAAAGACACTATGCATGTAGAAACTTATTTCTCTCAATCTCTTAGTGAATCTAGAATTTAAGAAAGTTCAACATATAGAAGCTAGGTTAGGATTAAATATGATAGATTCACAGGCTTAATTTGCATGGGAGCTCAATTCTTTCATTCCTTTTCAATTCTAAGTGAATATTTATATATTAGGTCACATTCAGATTGTTAATGATTAAAATAAGCTCTAGGGCTTCAACATCTTATTTTTAGAAATTAAACCCTGGATAAGATGATGGCAATTTACTAATTGCATAGCCTTTGTGTAACTGAATTCTTATCATCATGCTGTTGCTAAAATGTATCTAAATGGGTCATTCTCACAAAAACACTCATTTTTATGTCCTCGTTGTAATTTACCAATATTTTATGGCTCATAGATATTTTTATGAATTTAAATACTTTTGAGAACAGAGTTAAACAAGATAACTGAACTAAAACTTCTATATTTTATTTATGGAAGCCTTAAGTACCAAAATGTCATTCACTCACTTGTCCCCACTGCTAGTAAACAATATGCAAAAAAGATTTCTAAGAAAACAAACAATGATTTCACATTTATGTGCACTTCAACTCAAAATGTTGAAAACGTTCGGTAAACAAAACCATTTAAAATAAAATTTGCATTAAAAATTAGTTCACGCAAATAGTAACTTTGTCTTCAGCATGTTGCGTAATTCACTCGATACAGTAAATTTCCTTCCCAGAAAAAAAAAAAAAAAAATATATATATATATATATGTATATGTATGTATATATATATATATATATTGAACAAAAAATTTGTTTTTTACAGATGGTAACATCGAAGAATATTGCAGCACATTTTTGTATTTAAGTTGTAAAAATTTGTTGTTGGAATGTTTGAAAGTCTAAAACCGAATAAGGTTTTTGCAACCATTATTCCTTCACATCTGTTTTTGCAACTAAACAAAATAAAATAATGCACAAAAACTCAATGATCATGTATTACTTCTTTGTTTAAAAATATTTGCATGTGAATGAGCTCAAATATCAGTTAGGTGTAACTGTTAGGCTCAAAATTTGATGAATTTGTCATTTTCTCACAAATGAGTTAATGAGGTTTAAGTGAGGTAATAACGCTTTAGCACTAACTGTTTGATAGATAAATAAATATTATTTCTTTTAATAATATCATGGTTGATATAATGGTTCCTGCGAAGGGAAGAAAATATTCATGATCTTCACTAGAAATATCTATAATTATGTAAGAACTGGTGTAAAACTAATAATTTTTCTTCCAATTCCTTACAAAAATTGTGCCAGACAATTTTTCCCCAAGACTATTATTATTAGTTATTATTATTGTTTTTGTTTTTTTATGTAATGTCTTTTGGATTTAATTTTGAACTACTTTTTAATATTGAAATACCATGCATTCTGATAGTTGATCAGTGCCTCATCATATGTGTCATTCCTTTACTTTTTTAATTTTGTAGAAAATTTATATATTTAAATGTTGTTGTTGTTGTTGTTGTTTTAAGTCCGTACCTATATCTTTATCAATAAAAGTTTGTCTGATTTCATTTACTTAATTTTTCAGAACTTTGTAAGCTCATAATGACCTTTTTTATGCGAATGACCCAAATGTGTGTAATGTGTATGGAACTTTAGTTGTTAAAAAAATAAATCCAAACAAACTTTAAAAACCAAGTATGTATTGATGCAGAGAAAAAACTATTAAATTCGAAAAACAAATGATAATTGAACTAATACTTGTTTGGTTTCTATTCAGTTTCTCCTTTTTTTTTTTCGCTTCTTCTCTTTTATGACTTAAATTTTTCATCCATACTCATTGGGGTATTGATATGTTACTTTTGACTCACATAATGTGTCACACTTGTTATTTGTGTCATGTGTTTCTCTCAAATGGGCAGCATAAGTGAAAAGTCCAATGCAAGCTTTAAATGTGTGTTAAGTATTCCTAATTGAGTTTGTTTTACATAGGGACATGTAAATATTCTGGAAGATGCAGTTGAACTTGGTTATAGTGGCAAAACTTTGTTTTAATGTCAAAATTTTTAAGTTCATTCATTGACTTATTAACAGTAATGATGGTCATTTGTAACATCACTTAGCAATAGCATTAAAAATATTCTGGGCTATTCCTTTAATGAGGCTATAGCAGAGTTTTGCTGTTTTGGAAAGTCTTTTCCAAGTGAAGAAGCTTCTTAAGGAGGCAGAAATGCTTTTAATTAAGAGAAACTTAAGTGAAGTAACTTTGTAACACAAATTCTTCATTTTTCTTACTATCAAATCGACAGATCCTTTAGTACTTGATTATTTGACTGTGCGCAATAATGTAATTTGACAAGGATTATGAATGACAACATATAAAGTGTTCACTTATTGTAAAACAAGCAATTGCAAGATTTGTGAATTAACTACTCCTCTGTTTTCTGAACTACTTACATTTAATTTGATTTGTAAATTGCTCATAAGCAAACTGTATTACATAATCATCATATTTTTCTATCTAATATGTGTAGTAAATTATGCTTTCACATCTACATTCACGTTCATCATACTTCATTATTGAAAACAATATATTATCTTTTGCTACCAGGACTGACGAGAGGCCATGGCAATATATTCTGAACTTAGAGGCCCAACTTGTAGTAGGAGTGGTGGAAATTTGACAAGTTTTATGGTTTAAGGGGGGGGGGGTCCAGTGACCACATTGACTAGGGCATTTGCTTTCAGTGACCCTGTTTGTTACTTATGTTGGTTACAATTAATTTCTGTATGGAATATTTATTATTTGCATTGTTCTTATATATGGATGAAATTCATTCCTTCAAAAGGTTAATTTTTTTAATGGATGGTAGTTTGAAGCTGAACAATTGGCACAGGTGAACTTATAGAAATTCATGGGGTACAGTGTCAAACATAGCTTTTTCATCATAAATGCTGAGCATTTTGTGAAACTTTTTGTTGCAAGCATTTGCTATTGAATTTTCCCTGTATGTTTCAGTAGTACAGTGTAATTAATACACAATGTCTATAGAAAATTATATGACGGATGGGAAGTTATTATATGTTTATTATAAGTAATTATATGTTTGAACTCATAAAAGTAACCTTTTTAACTTGTCGTAAAAAGTTTCTCTTTAATATATACTATATAAATCACAAGCAAAGAAGCTTCATAATTAACTTTAAAATTAAGATGTTTGTTTATCTTTATTTTTGCTCTAAAGTAAAAAGTTCGCCCAGTTCTCAAATAATCATTAATTGTTAAAAATACTTATATATTCGTAAATAAAAAAATCCAGCGTTGTAATATTACTCTGAAAATAATTGAAGGTGGCCTAGCTCCATGACAAAGTATTAAAATTATGAATACAAATAAATACAAATGCGACGACCAGCAGCAGGCTCTGGGCCCAACTGGGCTGGTCCTAGTCAAATGAATGTGTTAATCAATGCTTCAAAACTTTTTTTTTTTTTTGAAATACTGATGCTTTTACCTTTGATGTATTGAAGTTAATGTTTGTTTAAAATCAATGTTCTATTTCTGAATAAAAAGGGTAATAAAATTTTGTTATAATTAAATCGAGCGGTGTTCCACAACTGGCGTCACGCTTTGAGGAGGAGTTAGTAGAATTGTTACAGTTTGTGATTAGGGGGAGGGGGAACAAGAAATGTGACATTACACATTTTCTAACAATATCCTTATGTAATATAGTGTGACATATGACTAAGGAATGGGCTATGGTGAAGTGTGACACTTGGTGACAAAGATTGGAGGGGATCATTAATTATGAAAAAAGGGTGGACTTCATTTACGGACAGTTCCCCAAAGAGAATTGAGTAGCGATGAAAGTTGTACCTAAAAAAAAAACAGCACCCCCGCCCCCCAAATTGCCAGCCTAAATGGTACAAGACAAGAATAACAACACAATAACAGTAATGATAACATTCTTCCTTTGGAAAGAAATTTAATGTTACTGAAAGGATCGTTTTACTGAATAACACAAAAGAATAAATGCAAAATAGATATACTTCAATGCAAAAGATTTCTGTAAGGAAACTACGCTCTTTTTAGGCCTCAGTATTTTCGTAATTCTCTTTTTTGATGAAACATTTTCATTTGAAAAATATTTACTGTATTAATCGATCATCAAACACAAGATTACTGTACTGTCAAAAAGAAGCTAAATAGTGGTAATAATAATAACATTATTCTAATGAATTTGTCCTAAAAGCATCGATGCTTTAATAAAATAGAGCAGAATTATTGTAAACTCCTGATCACCCGGGGAATAGGGTAGCGTAGCACGGTAACAGCGGGTAAGCAAATGCCTCCGATATCCGAAAAATAGGTAAACTAGAGTATGCAATATTTAAAACATGTCCGTAACACAACACATACATTTAAATTATAGCTAAAAATGATAACAATAAATGTAAAAACTGACTTTAAAATCTGAAAACGACCAATAAAGCATTCGCATTTTTCTGGAATCAGTAACTCATCACAGTGAAAAAAAAGAAAGCAAAAGTGTGAAACACCCGCGGATAATCGGGAGTTTACTGTATTAATAGTTTGAAAGCACCCCCACCTCTGAAAATTAGGCAGTTGTTTTTACCAATCAGCTTTATTTGCGTTAATAAAAGGTTACACAAGTATCTGTTGATTCTCAGTTTTTAAACTTGGTGTATTTGCCGGGTAGAGTTCTGTGCTAAATATAAGAAAGAGTGCATACTTAAGGCGCATCTAAATTCATTACATTAATTAAAAATAAGTAACTAGATGAAAGGGAATGCTTGAAGTGCAATGATTCTGTTATCACAGAGGACTTTATAATTTGCTCAGTTTTTGGAAACCCGCTTCAGTACTGCTGCACTTCATTTAAAGAAATTAATTTCAAGAAAATGTCGAAAACGAATAAGGGAAAATGGCGATGCTAGAATTACCGAATAACTGCAGAAATCTACTATTTTTGTACGAAAAAACGTTGGATAATCCTAATTCACATATCTTAAATAATTCGTATCCTATTCGACTATTAGATAAGGTATTCAAATTTTCTCACAGAACCTATTGTTTTTCTCCCTTGAACCGTTCGGAATAGAATAACACAAAATTATTCTATTACAAAAGTTAAATGACACCTCATTTTCAAACACAATATTTTTTTTTTGATGAATTTTCTTCAAAATTAATTGTTATAAACAAATGGGTCATTCCATGTCAAATGTCCCAGATTTCGAGAAAATCCCCACTCGACCCCCTCCGATTTTGATGAAAATGTTTTTTGGTGTACATTAGGGTGATTCAGAAATGTATGGAAAAAAATAAACTTTGTATTTTTGTGCGTCTTACCCTCTTATTTTGTGCCACTATATACACTGATTATTTGTGCAAAATTTTGAAAAAATCTCTATGTATAAAAGAAAGTCGTGTTAGTTACACTATTTATAACTCAAGAACGGCTGTACCGATATGGCTAAAAGTGGGTGGGTAGGTAGCTTAGAGCCAGGAGACGGACATAGGCTATAATGTGTGTCAGTTACATAAATAGAAAAAAATGTCTTATTGACTTCGCCTTTTTACGAAGCCTTTTTTGACACTTCCATGGCTGAGCGACATAAAGCACACGTTCTGGCAGCTTCCAGAGCGCAGTAAACAGGCTACAAGTTAGCTGCGCGTTGAGTGTTATTTGACTTTTTTGTGAAATAAATTATATACAAACGCGTTACTTCTCTTGAAATTTATATGTGATAAGCTGTCAGAAACGATTGCTCATTCCGAGGATCCCGATGATCCCAACCGATATGCCGTTTGAATTTAAAAGAATTAAATTTCCAATCCGTCTTGCATTTGTCATGACCATCAACAAATCACAAGGCCAATCCTTAAAAGTTTGTATTTTGAATCTAGAACATCACTGTTTTTCCCATGGTAATATGTGGCATGTTCACGGGCCGGAAGACCATCTGCGTTGTTTGTTTTTGCGCCTGATAATGAAACAAAAAATGTTGTGTATCACAAGGTACTTAAGTGAAGAGCAACCTATGTACTGAATTACAGAAACGATAATGAATGATTAATGAAGGTACTTAATTTTTTTAGTATTTTCTAATAGTAAAAAACTTAATAAAATCGAAAAATTGCTTATTTATTGCCTTTAAGGCGGAACAGAGTTCGCCGGGTCAGCTAGTATATTAATATTTAGAGGTCGCGCAAACGCCTTGAAATTTCGTGATATTGATAAAAACGTGAACGTAAATGATATCTGTGGAAAAAAGTAGCCTTTGTATTTTTGTTCGTCTTACCGTCTTATTTAGGCCTTTATATACACTGAATTATTTGTCCAAAATTTTAGTAAACTATGTTTACCTTTAGGAGTACTTCAAATTTTGTGATAGTGGCACAAATGCAAAAGTAAATAATAATAATAAAGTTACTTTATTGCTTTTTTTTTCTCTGAAGAAAAAAACGTGCAATCACAAAATGAACTATATATCTGAAAAACCAATGAAATGCAGAAAAATATGAAAACTAATCAAATACGGAAAAAATATAAAAAACAAATTTAAATACATTAATTATAGTTCGTTTATTAATTCTTGCAATACTTTTTAAAGTTACATTTTTGCAACTTTGAAACCTTTTCTGTGTTCCTGTACCACTTGAAGAAGACACAGTCTTTGCTTTTCGTCGTTAGTGATAGTCTTAACAAATGCTTCAATAAGGGCCATGCGACGCTCCGTATTGTCGTTTACAATCCTCAGTTTCTTTGGTAGTATAAAGCCTTGTTGGTAGCTATCTTAAAGATTCGAATGCTCAGGATCAAACAGCTGATATATTTTAAGTTTCTTCTTTACATGAATAAGGACGCTAAAAGTATTCCAAATCATTTCTTAGTGCTTGCACAAAAAGGGTTGCTGGGAACCCAGCTCTTAGATATTCCAGCTCTTAGGTATTCTTTCCCATTAACGATAAGAATGTGAAAGAAATCGCATTCATATGTTACGAATACCTTTTCTTTGTCCGGCTGCAAGTTTGAACTGGTTGTGAAATAAACTTGAAGCCATAAAGAATCTTTGACACAGATATAACACGATGAACCGCTCCTGGGACACGAAAACATACACCAAGAGAAGGTGCTCCGCTCAAGAAAATCACCCTAAGCTCTAGTATCTTCCTTAGACACTTCTTTTGCATGGGTCATCAGAAGTTGACTTTGCGCAACTTCCATTACTAGTTGCACGTTGCTCTGAATTGGCTACCAACTCCTCAACCTCATCGTTTCTCACTCCAGGTTTAAATTAGAATGTTTTATCCTTGACTATGATTGCTGAAACCGCTTAAAAAGCAGTATTGTAGATAAAATGGCAGTGGATGGTTCCACGCAATTGCGTGAACACCGCAGTTGACATTGCACGCAATCAAATACCCCAATTCTGCCTATTTCTTGGTTTATCGGTTAAAATACGGAAGGACTAAGACTAGAATAGACTTCGGTTGTAATATCACAGAAAACACAATGTCTAAAATATAATGGCGGAAGAAAGCACAATATAAAAGTTGCTTCCCTAGTTCTTTTTCCCAAGTTCAAACTTGCTCCAACGTTAGTACCGGCACTGCATGTCGTATCGAAACACATACCACGTACGAGCTCAGTAAGTTCCCATTTATCTAACTGGTTATCGCACAGCAGCATTTACCGTAGCAATTCCATAGTACCTGACTAACTTACTAGAACCCGGAAGTAAATCATCAATGCTTGTGGTCCTGGATACTAGTACTGGTACGAAACCCACCGATCTTCCTTCATTTTCCCAATATATTTTGCATAAGTGTTTTGTTCCAGTGAACTATCAAAGGAAGTCATAGATTTAAACGACTTTTGTAAGTTAACGGCCGATTCAAAGCAAATAGTTTGCCTTTACCATTTTATGGACGTTGTCAAATCCTCCCCATTTTTACCCATACTTTGTACTGCAGCAGCTACTATCAAAGTGGCTTTCTGTCACTTATATTGGGCCCTTTCTAGAGTGGATGCTAGGTGTTTTAGCCGAATAAACTCATACATCTCAAACAACCGAAAAGAAAACAGAAACCACAGCCCGAGCTTGCAGCTGCATTTTCTACCCAAACTCAGGTAAGAGACGATGCAGCTTTGGAGCGGGAGGGGGGGGGAGGTTTCGTTACAACTCACTTTGAGCTATTATTTTATTGACTAATTACTTAGTAGAGTAAACTAATATTTTCAATTATTCCATTTTATATGAAGAACAATATTATTTCGGGTAATGAAATTATGTACTCCAACTCTCGAAATTACTAATTTTCAATAGAATTCGATCGCGTTGTGCGACCTCTGTCTAAATATTATTCAATTGAGCTAAAATTTTACATACATCACATTCATGAACAGTGTAAAAAAAACTACGGGGTAAGACCAAAGAAATTCAAAAAAAATTTTTTTTTGAATCACCCTAGTGTACATATAAGACTTGCATGAAACCATACCAAATTATAGCTCCATAATCTGTATGGTTCAGCCAATAAAAATTATTTTATTAAGGCCCCTTTTTAGACGAAGGCCCCTAAGACGATTATCAAGCTCAAATTTGGTGATTCTGATCACTGTTTAGGGTAGAATAGCCTACTTGTGTAACAAAAGCTCCATGCACAGTAGATTTTTTGAAATTTGCTGCCAAAGTTGGTAAAAAATTGTGTTTTGGCAAATTTTGACCATACGCTATCATCTTGTATCTGCAGAGAGAATGACTTTCTGAAGCTAATTCTTTCCTCGTTTGTAGCCTGATAGTTCGTCCGAAAGGTGTGCAAGTGGCATCTTGATAGCTCAAATAATTGCTGAATTATGCGAGTTGAAAGTCCAGTCAAATTTCTTTTTTCTCAATTTTGTCTCAATTTTAAAGGGCAATATCTCAAAAGGATCATCTTGAATTTTAATTTTCTTTACATCATTGGAAAGAACACACTTTTCTTAACTAAAAAACGTTATTTTTATTTTTGAGACAAACCAGTCTTAAGTGGATATTGCAGATCAATATTGCTTTTTTTTTTTTTTTGAGACGCTCCACAGTTGTCGTTGGTTAGTGATATAATTCAGAACCAGACAGGAGAAGCCAACCAGCCTGTCATTTCGGGGTGTCCATTGCCGCTACCCCCGCCCCCCGCCTGGTTTTTGGGAATTAATGTATTTACACGTAAGTGGGTGCGTTTTTTTTTTTTTTTTTTTTTTTACTGTTTTTTTCCCTGGTATAATGTACATTGTGTGTTTCCCCTTCCCGCTTGGAAAAATAATGACTGGCCTGAAGCCAACCCTTCTCAACCAAAAACTGCAGTCGAAATGTTTGCTTCGATCATTAACTTTGTATTTGTATACGAAATAGCTAGGTAAACTGGAAACTCTAGGGGGTGTTTAAAACATAAAACACACTTGAAAACCGCTCTGCACTTCATAGGGACAGTGCGGTGATACATTCAGTGCGCAGAATCGAACACTGAATGTAAGCGTTCAGTGTTCGATTCTGATGAATAAGATGCAAATACAAAAACGATGTCGGGTTTGTTCGACATAAAATAATTGCATGTAACTAATGAAGTCACGAAAATCGTAATATTATCAACGGCAATGCAAAACGGTAATGCTTGTATTGATAAGTTTCTTTCTTCCTCTTTTTTTTTTTCCTAACCCGAAAGTGGTGAGGTGATTGTTAATATATATATATATATATATTTTTTTTTTTTGTAACGTAAATGGTAAGTTAGGGTGTACGCAACGCAGAGCTTAATTTCTAACAAAAAAAGGTAGGAATGCGATATTCAATTAGAGAGACCAGAAAGTAATGTCGTCTTTTTCAAACAAATCAATTGTTGAAAGTTTTTATTTTAAATCTACAATGTTAATTTTCTTCGATATCGAGGGCTTTTTGCCATCCAGTGGAAAATTTTAAATCCCGAATCGACTTTTTTTAAAAATTGATTTTTGGAGCAAAATATCTTGAAATGGCATCTTGGATGCAAGTCAATTTTCAAGTTTTTTTATTCATATATAGATCGCAATAAAGTTAAATCAGATAGTGCAGTGTCAAGTGAGTATTATGGGTGAAGCAGTCGGATTTCCTTTTCTTCCTATTGTAACTTTCTATTCCATAAAATGTTGGAAAATTTGGTTTGTATCCAAGATGCCATTTCAAGATATTTTGCTCCAAAAATTAATTTCTTTAAAAATATCTATCCGGGATTTAAAATTTACTACTAGATGGCAAAAGGCCCTTGATAACGAGAATAATTACTTTGTTGATTTAAAATAAAAACTTTTAACAATTGATTTGTTTGAAAAAAAAAAACTGCATTACTTTCCGGTCTCCCTAATACAGGACACATATTCCCAAATAAACAGTCTGAATTATGGCTTAAATAAAAAGAAAAAAAAAAAAGAAAGAAAGAGAGAGAGAAAACCCAAGAACAATAACTGAGTTTACATAGAAATCTAGCTATGCCCTTTTCCCCTTCCTCAACAGTGCACTCATAAACTTAGTCAGTACGGAAACGTTTAATTTAGCTGACTACAAATCAACAAGAGGATGGTTATCTATGGAAAAATATTACTAAACGAATAGTGTTTGTAGAACAAATGGTACATAAAAGGAAATTCATAACAATGAATGTTTTACATTAAGGTTAAAAATTAATGCGAAAGGAAAATATTTTCTGTGAAAAGCAATACTGAAACGAAACGCCATACCGATCCCAAAATGTCCATCACCTCTCCCAAGATCGATGGCACACCTATTCAAATCTTAAGGAAAACCCACTCAGAACGATCCCCCCATCCCTTCAAAAAAAAAAAAAAAATCAAAACCCCTTTCAAATTATAATTTAAAAAAAATAATGGCGCAGTCTGTCGCAATGACACCTCATCAGAAGCACCCCTGCTGCCTTTTTTATCCGGTACTCCATGAGAAATAACGAGTTATGTTTAATACAGTCGAATGTTGTTAAAAGGAACTCCAAGGGACCTTTGAACCAATTCGTCTTAACCATGTTCGTCTTAACAGACAAACAATACACAGTAAATAATAGAAAGGGAATCGGAAATGCAGTTCATCTTACCAGTAATTCGTTTTAAGCATGGTCGAAATTATGACCAGTTTCAAAATTGATGTACTGGTGAGTTTTGGAGCCCAATATTGACGAGGTTCGTTGTTTACCACCTAATTCGTAAAACATTCATTATAAAATAGAAGGGCTAGATCTGAGCTCCCGGGAGCTCCCATGTAAATAAATCCCTGATTATATTTTCTTGTGCACTCCACAATAGTTAACAAGTTAAGATAGGAAAATTTCCAATGATTTTTTATTCAGACATAATACCTTTAGTGACGGACGTATAAAGCTATTTATGTATACTTTATAAAACGTTTGAATGCTTAAGTCCAATTCTTCTGAGGTGTAAGATACCCCTCATCACTAGTCAAAGGTTAAGTTCTTAAAAAACTTATTTTCTCTTTGTTCAATCGACTAATATTTAATTGATATTTTTAACTCGTTTATTTAACCGTCATTTCCAATCCGCTCTGACTAATACCATTTTAATGCTTGGAAATATATTTTGTTCAAATCTCTGTGTTCTAGATTTTCGTTGTCATTTCTTTTTTCTTTTGCTTCTACAATAATTTTCTTGGAACTTTTTTTTTTCTCTTTCATTCCGAATGAATTCATTTCTTCGCTCAAGTCGGAGGAGGAGGGGGAACGTGTTGAGAGAAATGAGGGGTTAAAGAAAGGCTGGGGAGTAAAAATATCGATTCTTCATAATCTCCCCCGTCTTCCTCTACGTTCATGCTTAGCTGCTTCTGTTCATTTGACTGTTTTAAATATGGAGCAACTTTCTCCAGAATATCTTTCGCAATTTTGAGAAAGAATAATCGATTTTGGACTTTGCGAGTTCCTCTCCTCTTTCAGAGTTGAGAGGAAAGGGAACTACTGCAGTCTGTTTAATTATGCAAAAACTTTCCTTTTTCGAAGAAGAAATAAAAAAGGTTGCGTCACTCGAGCAGTGGGCGCTGCGAGTGTGTGCGAGAGGGGTGAAATGCACTGAAGTTTCTTATAATATAATCTCAATCACTGGGACTTGGATTAAATGAATACAGTTTCAAAAGTTTTCTGCGATTATTTATGCATTTTTGCTTTCTCTTTTACATTTTGATTTGGAGTTTTACATTTAAGATTTCTGAATTCGTTTCTAATATTTCAGCGAACGATCAGCGATGGAATAGTTTAAGTTGGTAACAGTACGCTCTTGAAAGTATTGTGCAAAGAAGAGAGAGAAAATAAAAACTCTTTGGCTGTTGGAAAATCTTTTCTTCTCTTCAATTCCTCGAGACGAAATTAAACTTTTCAAATTCTGCGTTTGCAATATATTTAGTAGTTTATGCTGAATTTCAGAATCCTTTCATGTTTTAAAAGAGTTTATTTTGTCATTTTGATTTCTCGGATTTCACTTCACTTTTCTTCGTTCCAGTACTTAAAGAAAAGTATTAAATTTGAAACTAATTTTGTTTAATGTTTGCTACGCTCTATTTTAGCTTATGTTTTTGAAAAGAATTTTGAGAAAAATATAAATTAGCTGAAGGTATGCATGGATTGACAGATCAGAAAATAACACTTTTCTAAATAAAGTCAATCATTAGGGCTCGTATTTGATGACAACGATAAGTTTTCTCGCATTTTCTCAAGAAAAGGGGTGGATTTTCAAGTATTTTTAATAAGACTCTGACACAAAAACTGAATTCCAGAACACAAGCGTGAGACACGTTGAAGAATGCGTCAAAACTGCTGCATATATTTAATATAGTTTAATTTAATAAAACGTAAGTAATAAATTATCTATCAGTAATTTTTCTTTAATGTTTTTATACTCGTTTGTTTCCAAGTCATAGAAGGCAGATAGATATAAGTAAAAAGGGAAGTGGTAGAAGTGAATGGGCAATTTGGTGCCTCCAGTATAAATAGTAGACTCCAGTAACCCTTAAGTTTACTTTTCAGAAAGTAAAATGTATGGAAACTGAGGTCGGTTTTTCGGTTAAAAGAACTTCGAATAACTGAGACTCTAGTAGGTGATTAAAAAAATGCAAGCGAACCCAGATTACGTACGATGTTGTGTTTTCGATTTCTTATTTTGACTGCCATGTATGTATAATTGATACGATTGTACTCAAAAGTATAAAACATGTAAACATACTTGCAAATTGCTACATGTCTAATATTATTTCTCTGGAGTGTGTACCCCAGGGGTAAACTGGTAAATTTTCCACTACCTGAACAAATTTAAAAAGAAAAAAAAAAACAGTAAAATTGAATTCTGTGTCGGGACTAATGTTGTGTGAAATGGGGATTTATTTTTTTTTTCCTGCACCATAACAAAGCCATTTTCAAAAAAATTACATATTCAGTTAAATCCTGTAAATGTAATGAACTTCAAGGGACCGCAATTTTTTTCGTTGTAAAGGGAATTTTGTTGAAATGGAACTCAAACAACGTAATGGCGATTAAAATTATATTGAACATTTATTTCTCTGAAACGGATATTTTATAGTATTGGTGTACTCTGTAATGAGATTTTACTATATTAACATCATGATCAATGTACTCAAATGGGTTTCTCGTGGCTTTGTGTTTTCATTCTAAAATTATTTCTGCGATTTACTACTTACAATAATACATTAACACACGTATTTGTTAATCTATGGCTAATGTTGATTTGTGTCTAATATTAAATTTGTCTATTTATTCCTGTATGTGTGTAAAAAAATGTGTTCAAAGAATTTAGTTTAATCATGTTCGAATTTCTGTTGCCATAGTATCTTAATCTATTTCAGTAGTTAATTGATTACCATACATTTTCAGGTATGTCTGCTTGACTTCATAGGACCTGCTTATAAACCCTTGTTCAATATTAAAGATAGTACATGAAGGGATTTTGCAACACCAAAAGAGAAGGAAATCATATTCAGGGCGAGGGTAGCAAAGCATCCTCCTGATCCTCATTCAGGTATGTATCATTAAATATAACTTTTCGACTGCTGAAATCCTCTTTTACTGACTGTTCTCAAAATCAAAGACTAACCCTCGAGATGGATTCTATTTTTTAAAAGGGCGATAGGTTAATGGGCACTCTCCACTTTCACTTGCTATCTCTGTCCTTTTCAACCGCTACTTTGGAAAAGCTGCTAAACACGTTATTCTGTGTTTCCAATTAGCGTTCTTGACTTAATAGGTTTCTATCCCTATTTTGCTAAAACCAATGCAGACCTCTGACGCATGTGCGAATTCGCGGCAGGCAGGGCCTCATTATAGAATAGGCCGCCGTGGCCTAGGGCTTCTGTATTTTAGGAGCCCTCCAAAAAGCTTAGATTAATTTAAGAAATGGCTAAAATTTTAAGGTTAACTACTGTGGAGCCCGAAAAAGGGGTTTGGCCAAGGACCTCCTTATCTGTTAATCAGGACCAGGCGGGAGGTTGCACCTGAGGAAAACAGACAGTACGTATGAATACTCGCGAGTCACACTTATTGTTATCTATTTGCATAGGGTGAGTTCTGGTAAGTGCGTACCTTTTTTTTTTTCAAAGTTCATGTTCTCAAGGATGCTGCTCTATTGAAAAATCTTGTACACTCACAATTGTTTTTTAGTTTTCTTTCCAGATCCTTTACTAAGATTTTCAAGCATATAATATGTCAAATAAACCATAAGCATATGTTTTGTGACATAGTTTATGACAGCTATTCTAAGGTAGGCACTTTCCCTACCTAGCGGGGTAAGTTCGTCCACCTTAAATTATGTGAATATGAGCAGGAAAAAACTTCTGGCACATATAAAATATGTTAGGTAGTTGCCTTGGGATAATTCCTAATACTAGAAATCAGCACTTGCTTGCATGGATGAAACGCAATCAGTGATATCCCACGTGTCTTGCGAACAACTGTGATTTGAAGATTGAGAGAGTTGTGTCTGTGATTCTTCCTTTGTCCTTTTAATAAGACCAAGTGAGCAAATGTAAGTTGTTTTTATTTAATAATAATCACTTATATTCTACATAGTTTATTTTGATTTATACATTAATCAGTCTGTGTTTAAGCCAAGGTTTGCACTTACCCCTTCTTAAATGTAAGATGAGACATGTGCGTCTAATAGCGTTGTTGTAAGTGCGTACCCCTGTGATTTTCTTTAATTCTATTTGTATGGTAGATCGTTAGGTGACCTGAGTGAACAATTCGTATTTTTTTCCTTCTTTTTTTGAATAAATGCGGTTTTAAAACATTTTTCTTATTAGAATCAGCAGCAGTAAGAAAAAACACAAAATAAAGAGCAAAAAAAAAAAAAGAAAAGAATTGATCAGATGATACTTGTACTTTTTTTTCCTTGTACATTGAAATAGTTTTTCACAAGGTGTTCTTAATTTTCTTACACATAATTTATTCATTACTCCACCTTCGTTTTTTTGAATCAGTTGGTTCCTTATTTAGTGTTTCACTTAATTTCATTGCTTCATTTGTTATTCTGGTTTAAATTAAGTATTGCTTATGATCGCTATTTTCAAAGAAAAATTTACTAACTGATATCTAAAAGCCAATATATTTCAGAGGTAATGAATAAAATTTAAATCTTATGCTGCATTCATTGTAAATATAAATACTTGATGGAAATGACGTCGGATTTATAATTGACTTATAAAAGAGTTATAAGCAAAATTAAAGGTGAATTACCGAGAGTCTTATTTTCCACGTAATGGTACACACTTGCTTCATCATAATGGTACGCACTTGCTCCGCATAATAGTACGTATATGCCTCATGATAGTGGTACGCACTTGCCCCATCATAATGGTATACGCACTTAACCCCACCTAACTTTAAAGAAAGGGAAAGTGCGTACCGTCATATAAACAAATTTTAGTTAGAGTATTTGTTCAAAATACCCCATGTATGTTATTAGTAGCTATTACTCAAAAGAAACAACTTGCATTTCTTGACTTCAATTGCTTGGTATGACTACAAGAGAAACTGAAACAAAACCTTCTCAATCTTTACTTTAGAGTTTTTTTTTTTTTGAAGACATTTAAGTTTACTCTGATTGTATTTCGCCTATTGAATCCAGGCCTGAATTCTACCTACTGAAATTATCATTAGAAAGTTATCTAATATAGTCGATGTGTTGCAGAAGCGATTTCAGGACAGTGTTAATATAATTTCCAATGGACGCACTTACCAGAACTCACCCTATTTCTTTTTTTTTTATTCACAGATTCAAGTAGTTGCCTTCCCAAAACATAATAATTTCGTAATCTTAATGTACTCAACCTTTAAGTTCCACTACGGATATGCCGGTGGTAAATATTTCAAAGAAATCGCCAGCAAAGATCACGATTATGTCTAGAGGAGGATGCTGTTTATACGAAGTCATATTGATTTTCTTACATGTACCTATATTTTAGAGGGGCATCGAACAAGTTTGGCGAACGGTAGGATAAAACAAATAAAACAAAACATAGAAGCAAAATGTATTTGTTTCTCCCTCAAAGTTCCATTCGTTATCCGCAATTCACTTACGACATCATTGATAAAGCTGATGGAATGATTCAGAGAAAAGACCGCTTTTTCAGATCGACAGAAGCACAGCTGTCTAAATGTGTGCCATTGATAACTCCCTTGACGCGAAGGAACAGAAAGAAGTCTGTAGAAGCCAGATCGAGCGAATACGGTGGATATGTGGAAACATTTACGTGATGCTATGAAAACGTATGCGTATAGGGCGCATGCGTATATATATATATATATATTTTTTTTTTTTTCCTCTCTCTCTCGCTCCTTCTGTTCCGAACATTTCAATTTGACGCTGCATGCGTTTCTGATTATGTTTTCCCAATTTGTAGCATTACTTTGACGTTTATCCTTTGCTCTGTTTCAATACGGCTCGAGTTTCAAATATACGTTCCAGAAATGTCAGTGGGCAATTTACTTTTTGTGATTTTCTTCTCCCTCTCGACGCATGGCAATAAATTGTTTTGGACACATTAAGAAATATTTTAGGTGCTCCGAAATGATGGCAATAAATTTTAACAATAAAAAGTGTATCATTATATACAGACTACGCTAAAGGATTAGCAATATTTAATGAATGTTATCTGTTGAATACAATGAGTAAGTTACATTAGTAAACAGCATTGTTTCCGTTTTCCTGTTTTATTTGATGTTAAATTCTATATACATCAAATAAATATTTTAAAATCTTATTTCAATTAATTTTTATTCAGTAATGAAACATAAAATGTTATTTTAATTTATTTTTTTGAAAATGAAAAGATTAAAATAGTCTTCTTCATACAGGCCGTTTTTTTTTTTTTTTTTTCAGTTCTTCAGTTCTTAAATCCAATTTTTTTTTTATTATTTATTTATTTACGTATTTATTTATTTCATTTCATTTTATTTATTTATTGATTTATTTATTTATTTTTTTTGTGGTTCAGACCGAAATCCGATCTTCTTTATTAACAATCCTTAAAAGAGGTCAAAGAACTGTATTTCCCCCACGTCCTTTTGGGAATTTTTCCCCCCACGCCCTTTTGGGAATTTTACAATTTGGTCACCAAATAAAATAACTAAAAACTGATGTATAAAAACGAAAAATGTGAGAAAAATACAATAATTATTGAGTGTTTCAAATCCAAAATTGTGAAACTAGATATTTAGTTATTTATAATTAGTACTCTCTCCCATGATGCAATTAGCGAGGATCTAGCCTGAACAGCATATAAATCTCCAAATTGAAAGTAAACGTTCATTTCTATTCTAGCGTTGCTAGAAAGCTTGGTTAAGAGACGCCTTCCATCGTTTGCCTCAATCGATAACAGTTCGCGTTCGAATTGATAAAAAAATTAAATTTGTTGCACGCGCTTATATGCGATCTAAGCAT
The DNA here is from genome assembly GCA_038373865.1 of Uloborus plumipes. NCBI lineage: Eukaryota > Metazoa > Arthropoda > Arachnida > Araneae > Uloboridae > Uloborus > Uloborus plumipes. The sequence goes on from JAXGGA010003595.1 coordinate 49,329, forward strand.
CGTCGTAAACTTAGTGTCTGCGTTTATGTCTAGCAGCAATCTGTGTTTATACGTTCGATATTTACGCATAATCAGATGGGATAATATTGAAGAAATGCCACTGATCGGTGTTGGAGTCATTCGAAATGTGTGTCGGTTTTATACCCGTGTTTAGAATAGTATTAAGTTCCAACTACTTGTGTTAAAGATATATAAGTCTGTTTTAATCCCATTTAATTTAGGGGTCATCAACTGGGGAGGGGGGGGGCTATGGCTCATTGAAGTTTTTGAGGGCTGTTTTTAGGGTATTTTCCTCTTTGGGGATGCTTCTCGCCATGCGTGCCATAGGCGGACTTAGGCTGTTCATTCTGGGGGTGCAGAATACCGGGGTCTGGGTGGGGGGGAACTGGCCGGGACCGGGGGGTTTGACCTTCGGGGGGGGGGGGGTATTCCACAGGTCAAACAAGGCTCCGAGGCATTCTTTCAGAAAATGTTCTTTTTTTTTTTTTTTGTAGTTTAATCATCATTATGGTTGTTTCAAAGTAAAAGAAACTAACAATATACCAATGAATACCCAACTGCAGGGAATACGATTTTTCTATAATACGGCACTGTATTTTATAATTATTTGATTTGTGTAATGATTTATTTGCTATTATTATTTCCTTTTTTTTAAACGGATAAAAATACTGTTATTTTTAATATGCTGTTGATATTATTGTAGCAACATTTGCTCGAAAAAGGTACGAAAATAGGAATTTATTAACATGGCTTTTGTCTAAAATGAATTTAAGGAACATAAACTATTACAAAGCTCAAAATACAAATATAATTCTTTAAACAATACTAGTAAAATAATAGAGTGAAGTTATTGCAATAAAAATAAATACATCAAAAATAACTTTAATGAACTTCAAAAGTAGTTCAATAGTGATAGTAACAAGCTGAGACGTTATTTCATCGAATCCGGAAGTAATTGGTGGAAAGCTGGTGGAAATTTTTTTATAATACTTCCCTCCAAAACTTTTTTCAAAATTGAAATTTTTTATGCTACCTTTGATGACGTTGGAGGATCAAGACTCCTCTGGGAAACTTACTGAAACTTAAATTCTAAACACGCAATTTCAGGCTATCTTTAGTGACGTTAAAGGAATTGAGAAGACTCAGGGCATCTCTCCTGAAATATTTTGACACTGAAGCACAACTCAGGATATATTTCTTCATGATAGAGTAAAAGAAAAGAAGATGAGTTTTTTTTTTTTAAACTGAAGTCTCATTTAAGGTTTCTTTGGGAAGTAAAAGTTCAAAGACCCTCCCCTGAAAGATTTTCGATATATAGATGCGCAATTTCGCGTTCTCTTTGGAGACATTAAGACACAAAAAGTGGTTAGGGATCTCTCTCCGAAAATTTTCAAAATTGAAACCTTAAGCCATCTTTACTTTAGACCATCTTTGGTAGTAACGTTAGTAAGGACTCTCTCTCGAAATATTTCGAAATTAATGTTTTAAAAACATTTTTATTCAGGTTATCTTTAATACCGTCAAGAGACAAGGCAGGATTCGGGCGCTGTGCCCCGAAATTTTGCGGCATTGAAGCTTCAAGAATGCAATTCTAAGCTCTATTTTTTGAAACTGAAGGTTCAAAATTTTACTTTTAGCAGAGGTGCCCATTACCCCCAAGAGCAAAAACTTATGAATTCCACGAAGATCCCTCTAAAAACAAGAACCACACGTGAAAGAAGAAGAAAACAAAAACTTTTAAAAACGCCCTTTAAAAATAATTCAATAGCGCCGCTTACGCCATGATTCTTGATAGGAACAACTGCTTTTAGGCTTTGTCTGACAACATTTAGGATAATTAAAGGATTTAGGGACTCTTCCGGAAATTTTTGGGCATAGAGACTGTAATTCGGAAGCTCTCTCTTTTCTAAAAACACATCTTAGAGCTAAAGACTATAGAAAAGTAAGGGGGAATATCAACTACCGTTAACTGTTTGAATTTTAAATCTCTAAAATGCCATTTGAGGCAATGTTTGACCAAGGTATTGAAGAAGAAGCGGGAAAAGAACTCTCTTCCGAAAATTTTTGGATACTGAAGTCTTGAAACTGCAATTAAATTACACTTTGTAAAAGCGAAATTTTAAGATCTCTTTGGACTCTTTAAGGGGGAGCATGAGCCTTCTTTGAATTCGTGCTTGGCGGATACACGAGCCTCGACTTCATACCCTAAACCCGCCACTGAGAGGCACTCTATTCTTTAGTTTCACCCCTAGTAAAGAGATTGAAAATTACGTGCCCCTTCTAGCTCGGCCGGCTTGGACTTCTACCTCTTTTCGATTTTTTTTCTTTTGTTCAGCTGAAAGCTTGGAAATTATTTGTGAAAAAACTAAAACCGAAAATGATCGCACTTTATTTTAAATTTCTTGCTGGAAGGAATACTTACACTTTATTTTAAATTTCTTGCCGAGGAGTAATGATTACACTTTATTTTAAATTTATTGAGTGTAGCATTATTTTAAAGACTCTTTATTCCTGACTGACTAGAAAAAAAGGGGGAATGAGAAGAAAGAAACGTAATTTGCTGACTAATAATCTACATGTGTTGAATATTTTTCATATAAAGATTTCTATTCAAAATGATTAGGATTTTTTCTATGCGTTTTCTAATTGAAATATCTTCACTTTCCCAAGACACGTTCTTTTTTCTCTAGAGTAAAGCGCAAGGGCTCGCTGACCCTCTTGGGTTGCACTACTGCCTGGTGCCATCTAACGAATTATTATTAGCAATAATTATTTATTTATTTATGTATTTCAAGCTAAAAGAAGGAAAAAAATAAGAGTAAACTTAAACCGAATAATAATAACTACCTTTATTTTAAAAAAAAATTGAATTTTTTTCGGGGGGGGAGGGGTATAGGAGGGAAAGACCCTCTGGGGCCCTCCCTTACATACACATTTGAAAACAATGTTAATAGAGAGTGAGCTTTTTTTCTTAAGGATTTTTTTTTTTTTTTGAGCAAACACGAACCGAACACCTACTTTTGAAAAAATCTTTATCGATTTGGGGGGGGGGCAGCCTCCCTCGCCCCCCCCCCTTAAATACGCCTTTGGTTAGAGCTGTGAGAACAAACTAGGGGTCCTCAGAAAAGTACAAGCACGTTTCCCTCTAGGCGCGTGCTAAAGATGAACACTTGTTGTGGGAAAGAGTAAAGAATTCAGGGAAAAATAGACCTCAGAAACGTGTTTTTAAAGAAAATTTTTTGCGCTACAATAATCAAGTTAACTGAGGATTTTTCCCCTAGAACCCCTCAGATAATCGAGAGTATACTGTATTAATTTTTGAAATACTCGTTCAGCAAGAATTTTCTATCCAGTTACGCATTTTCATTTATTTATATCAGTAAGAGAAAAAAAACTTCAAACTAGCTGTTTGATAAAAAAATTTTAATTTAATTTTTTTCGCAAAGTCCGGCCAAAATGTTGGGGGTGCGGCGCACCCCCTGGCACCCCCGTAAGTCCGCCTATGATGCGTGCCGGCAGAATCATACGCAGGGGAGGGGGGGGGACTAAAAAAAAAGAAAAGACAGGCCAAAAAAATAAATGTTTTCTCTTCAAAACTGAGCAAAAAAAAAAAAATAGTTTTGTCCTAAAAAATCAGAAAAACAATATTTTCTTTTTCAACCCCCCCCCCCCTCGCCGATACCCATCTTTCTCGCTCCTTTCATGATATTTGGGGGGGGGGGGTGTCATTACCACTTGGAGGAATGAGCACCTCCATCAAATTAACCCATGCATTGATATTATATACAATACATATTAAAATATAAAAGAACTGGAATCTTTTAAGTGTCATTCTTTGATGTTTAATATTTCTTTAAAAGATTAAGGTGCACAAGATGATGGATTTTTTTTTTTTTTTTTTTTTCCTTGGCTCTTAAAGTAATAAGTGATTAATAAAGTAATTTATTTATCAAGTCAAGAATTAAACACCACTTCACTAAAGAAATCGGCTTAGGTAACGTTCAAATAAAGATATGTTGCATAAATCAATCAGTTGTTTCAAAGTTTCTTTAGCCTTCGTTCAATGCTGAGCTCAAATGATTAGAAATGATAACAAGGGTCATTTGAAACTTGAGAATAATTTTTGCTTTCTACATATCTAAGTTCAGGCTGGAGAAGTTATAAAACTGTTGTTTGCTTTCATGCAAAAATATTAATAAAATAAAGAAATCATTAGATTTAAAGTAAACATTTAAAAAGAATAAGTTTATTAGTTAAATTTAAAAAAAAAGAAAAAAAAAAGACTTTTTAGCTGTCTGAGCTCAGTACTGAAGACTTTACTGAATAACTATTTAATTTTATTGACTTTTTTTAAAGTCTATTTCTCTTCCGACTTCCCCTGTCTGTTTCTGGGATTTCTTTTAGACATGATTACGTGCGGGCTTGAAAAATTTTCTGAAATAATTTTCGGTTTAAAATTTTCGAAGCTGCCATTTTGCTGATCATTAGCTTTTGTACACTCCCCAGCTGGAGCAAAAGTGTGCGGACATGTTCCTTCCTTGAAGTTTAAAGAGTCTTTTGAATGAAAAAATACATTTTATTGCATGAAAATATTATTTAAAACTATATGTTACATTTTTTTAGTTTTCATTTTTCTTCGTTATGTTCATTAACTGTTTACATTCTGGGAACTGTCGTCTTACAAAAAAGCAATGTTTCAAATCGTGACAATAGATGGCAGCACCATTTAAAATTATTTATATTTGATGAATTCGTCTGGAAAAGCAGTTTTCTTTATAAGTTAAGACAAGAACACCCATTCCTTTTTAAACACTTATTTTTTCTTGTTTTCAACTGCTCCTCATTCTGCTAAAAAACAATTTTAATAGTGCTTGTTATTTTATGTCGATGTTATCGTGAATATTCTTTTTTTTCTTTCTTTCTTTTTTTCGTTCGTGAAGAAACTCATGAGCCAATGAGTGAATGGTGTTTCAAGATTATGACAGATTCCTGTGTTCTATTTAAAAGCGTTCCACTTCTGATCTGAACAAATTTACTGACATTTAAGTGAACTATGACACATACTTTCTTTCTTCGCATCATATTTTGCAATACTTTAAAATCTTTTTTTTTTCAGGAGCAACCAGAATGGGAGGTCGCTATGACCTCCCAAAAATTTCTTTATTCGGCAATTTTTGTCTGACGTTTCAGAAAATTTGAGGACTTAATTGTTTCCAATTTTTTCATCCGTGCATGCACGTATTTTATCATTCGGCAAAAGTTGGAGTTTCATTTGGCAAATTCAGAATTTCCGCCCTCCCAAAAATTTAAGTTCGGGACGCCCCGATCTATGTGCTACATTTGTCCTAAATATTTTTCCCCAATGCGTATATTTTTGATGATCGAATTAGAGCATCACACACCTTAGCAGTATCGGCCCTCACAGAATATCTTTGTCAAGAGAGGTTACATTTTGTAATGTACTCAAATAAAACTTATCTTTTTCTTTTCTTTTTTTTTTTTTTTTTTGCATTTGAACATTATTTGAGACAATAATTGAAAAGAATTTTGTGCTTTAAGAACTATTTTTCAAAACAGCATTTATACCAGAGCCTGTTGTATGAACAGAAGTTAACATTACAAAATTTTTTGCTTTGAATATTCAGATAAAGACCAGGGTGCTATCATTAATCATAGTAAAAATGTGACATTCTCAATTTCTGGTGTAGTAAGGAAAATGTATTTTTATTCTTCACATTGTATAACCTAGATTCAGTTTCTATTTGGGAGGGGGGGTGGGGGTCTGCATTGACCACAATACCTTTAAAAGTTGTTAGTCACTTACGAATAGGTTTTTTTGCGTTTAGAAATGGGTCATTATGAAGTTCAATTCAAAAATTTTCTGTTCTACATTTTAAGTAAATCATTGTTGATAAACTAGTATTTGTGGCAAAGTTTAGTTTACTTTCTAGTGCACTTATTTATCACAATTATAGGAAGAAGTTTTCAATCATTCAAGTTTCATTTCATAAAAGTAACTCCAAATTGTCACACCACTGATCCGATACAAGATTCAAAATGTAACCTTGCTTAAGAAATGATTGAATCGAAGTTGCCGAAAGCTAAGATTATTTTGGCCTAAAATTATTATTCAGAAAATTCTAGTTTTAAGGGACGATAAAATAGGTAGGATTTGGTAGATTCGAAAAGAAGAATAGAGAAAAAAAGATGCAGTTTACTTAAATTAAGTTGTCCATTCATGTGCGGAAAAAAATCCAAAATTTTGAGTTCTTCACAGATGAAATTCTTATTACTATTTATAGAATTTTGCTCAAAAATGATCTTGGTTCGAGTCAGCAAATTTTAAAAAGAGTATGCATTTAATATATTTTTATTCATGCTACTGTGTTTATTCTTATTATTTATTCGACTTTCTTTTTATTTGAGGCAGTGAAAAGAAAAGTGGTGTAACTCACGTTTTAAAAACATTTAATTAAGTTCGTATCTAAATTCTCCATATTCGAAACTACACAATTAAATGTAAGTTAAAATAACATATTTTGGAGTAGTTTGGACTGAATTAACTGCTAATACTACAACATGGAAATTTTTTACATAGCTTTTAGCAAAACGACGCCTTAGTTTCTCAAAATGACATAAAATTCACTTGCATCACTTTTTGTTTGACCGTTTCATTTGTGTTTGATTAAATCTTTAAGATTGATCACATCATCATATCTCTTGAATAATTTTTATTTAACCTTTTAAAAGTACAAAAAATCTATTTGTAATTGTTTTGTTTTTTTTTGGACATCTCTGCAATAAAGTCTTTTTGAGGAAAAGTTTATAATTTGAAGTGGGTGCCCTTTGCATCTTCTAACTGTTTTCAGACGTTTGAAAGAGCGAAAAATGTGGCGAAAGGAAAGAACGGACGATATTGGTGTGCTATTTCCACTGAGATCTTTCTTGTGTTTTCCGTAATCAGAAACACATTTCTAGATTAAATTTCATCTTAGAAAAATATGAATTGAAGTTCTTACGTTCGTGGAATATTTGTTTGGTAATTCATAGAAAAGTTTCTTCACAAATCTTTGCAGCTATATTACGTTTCTATCGATAGTCGAATTTTAGCAGAACACGGGTGACAAAGGAGAAAATTAAAATGGTATGCCGATATTTTCAAGCTGCTTAACTAATAGACAAAATAGATTTTACTCCAATAAAAGGTTTTGTTATTAGAGTAATTTTAATTGCTGAAGGAACACTAAAAATAAGAACAAATCATGGCTCTAAAATCTACTCATGAACAGAAACGCTTTTTGTACTGCTGTAATCAACGTGCTAGAGGATTTACTGCTTACATCCAGTTTTCATGTACTATTCGTATGGAATGCATTAAAAAAATGTTCTATTTAGTGGTAATAGAGTACAAAAGTATCAAAATTAAGAGTTTCAAAAAGTATTTTTGTACAACTTTTAACTTCAAGAAATTGATTCTTTCATTTTCTTCTTATTTCAACTTTGGAAACAATGAGCATTCTGTGCGTTACCTGACTTTTAAGTTTCAATTTTCAGTACAATTAAACTGATTTCTGTTGCATATGTCATCCAATATCCATTGTACATAAAAGTGTTCGATTTTATTCGTAGTCTCTTGACCCTTTATGGTCACGGAGGGGAAATATTTGATTTTTCCTTTCTAGGCAAATTTGAAGTTTCAAACTTCAAACTAAATACGAATCAAATTTTTAGCTGCGTTTAGAGTAGAAAAAGAAAAAAAAAAGTTATCAAGTGCTTAATGTTCGGGAACATTGATGTAAAGATAAAAATTAACTACTTGCTTCCGTCGGAAATCGTGGTATACGAAGTTTAAAAAACACACACACACACACACACACACACACACACACGCACACACACACTCACACATTGTTATTAAAATTGAAAAATAAATGTAAATAAAAAATAGCTTGAATTGATTTAGAAAGATCTTTCGATTGATGTTTTACATTCGCGATTTTACCCCTTTAATTTCTTAGAAAAGCAATGGCGATGAAAATTACTTTTAAAGCAGTTGATTACGAAAAGGTAGGTTTTACACATTTTGAACGTAGTTCACATCGCAGGTAGCGAAGAAATTTAATTCTTAGGATGAAGAATAGTGTCAAAATTTAAAATGATCTCTTAAATACACTGGCGGAAAAAAAAATCCCAACACCAAGAAAAAATTGCCGTAGAGTAATGAAATTTGGGTAATGCAATTGTCTAGTTAACATGTTTAATTGATTAAATGCACAAGATCACTGGCTAATTTAAGCTCAAGAAAATGTTGTGCAAATGTGAAATTATGTTAATTTAATAGAGGGTGTAACCTTCAGAATTTTGAAGGCAAGCCTGCAAGCATGCATGCATTATGTCATACAGGTGCCGAATGTCACTTTGTGGTATGGAGTTCCATGCTTGTTGCACTTGTTGTGTCAATACTAGGACCGTCATTGCTGACTGTGGATGATGCTCGAGGTACCATCCCATGATATCCCATACGTTATCAATTGGAGACAGACCTGGTGAATTTGCAGGTCATGGTAACATGTCAGCACTCTGTAGAGCACATTGCGTTACAGCAGCGATGTGAAGGCGAGCGTTATCCGGTTGGAAAACGCCCCCTTGAATGCTACTCATGAAGGGCTGTACTACTGGTTAAATTAACAGACTGATGACAAATTTTCAGTCAGTGAGTTTGGGATAACCACAAGAATGCCCCTGTTGTCGTAGGAAATTGCTCCAGAGACCATAACTCCAGGTGTGAGTCCCGTGCGTCTAGGCCGTAGACCGCTTGGATGCAGGCGGTCCCCTGGCCTCCTTCTGACCAATATATAGCCACCACTGGCACTAATTCAGAATCTGTTATCATCAAAAATTACAACAGATCTCCACTCCGACCTCTAGTGAGCTCTGTCGTGTTACCACTGCCGTCGGAAAATGCAATGGTTTGCAGTCAATGGAATACCGGCTACAGGCTGCCTGGCTCGGAGCTGTCCTTGAAGTAAACAGTTTCTTACCGTTCCTTGGGTCACGACGGTATCATCTGCAGCTCGAATGTCAGCCGCAGATGCAATACGATGCGCCGCAGCCGTACGCAATATTCGGCGATCTTCCTTCTCAGTCGTGCCACGTGGCAGCTCGGAACTCGATCTTCTTGAGGTAGTACCATCCCTTGCCCATAGCTTCCAATAATCATGCATGGTGGAAACATTCCCACTCAAGTCTTTCTGCAATATCGCGAAATGAAAATCCACCTTTTCGTAGCCAAATTGTACGACCTCGTTCAAACTCGGTGAGCTGTTGATAATGGCTTCTTCGTCTTCTTAAAGGTATTCCTGGCTAACATGAACGCAATTCGTCAAATTTCACGGAAAAATAATACACACGAGCTTCACAACACGCTTTTAAAACAAGCCTTATTTGCATGTTCTGAGTGACGCCAGCTGCGCCACACTTATGCGCGGAACACGAAATTTCAATCGATGTCATCTTTCAGTTGTATAAACACGCCTACCAAATTTCGTTTATCTAACACAAGTCTTTCTTGGTGTTGGGATTTTTTTTTTCGCCAGTGTATATGCTTCTTACAAGGTTTGGGGGTATTGTGGTGTTTGTCTTACTTTAGCAAACTTTGATAAATGAAGCTTCCACCAAATAGTAAAAATTATCATTTTTATTCTTGCAATAATAGTAATAATATAATAAAAGTATTTTTAAATGTTTTCAGTTAAAACGAAAAACTATAGTTTTTTTCCCCCAGAAAAAATAATTATTTAAAAATGTATTGTGTGAATGTTATTCTTTTTCTAAAAAATGTACGAATATTTTGAACCTAAACTGTTTTGAAATAAATAGTAAAATGTTCAAATAAAAAAACTGAGTAGAAGAAATACATTTCCCACTTCTCCACATTATCCATTTTATGTCTTTTCCTAAAAAATGTACGAATATTTTGAACCTAAACTGTTTTGAAATAAATAGTAAAATGTTCAAATAAAAAAACTGAGTAGAAGAAATACATTTCCCACTTCTCCACATTATCCATTTTATGTCTTTTAACGTATTTTGAGAGGATTTTCTTTTCTTTTGAGTGTCATGTTTGTAGTAGTTTGAATCCTTTACGTACTAGAAAGACATAAATTTATATTTCAGTATCTGTTAAATGATACAAATTCTGAAATTTTTCCGAAAAGGGCTTTCAAGCTCGAAGATCTTTAACCGTATAAGAAGGGATCACATCAGATTTTATGGAGCTTATTTTGACGCTGGTTTAACCTGCATTTTTAGATCTTAAGATAACTTAGCTTTAGACGTTGGTAGTCTGTTAAACGAATGTTATGTCTTTTAATGCGCTTTCCCTTTCATGCTTAAGCATGACGAAAGGAAGATGAACGATGGGCTATGCCTTTTTGCGAGTTGCACTGCCTGAATTTTTATGGCGCATGCCACATCGCCTCTTCTCATCAACTTTTTATCAGGTTGAAGGCGAGATGTGAAAGGAAAACGCATTGTTGTAGACATGGCTTTCGCCTTTAATTCTTTCTTTCTCTTTTTTTATCTTTTTTTTTTTGAAGAAAATGTCCCTTCCCCCTTTTTTAATAAAAAATACATCAAAACCCTCGGTTTTAAACTGTATTTCCAATCTTTTAGTGTGGTATATTACACACACTTTCATAACCTCTACTCCTATGAGAACGTTAATTTTGGCTGCGCTAGCTGCATGATAAAATATTTCTGCAAATGTTTTTCATACTGAACCTAATGTGAGAAAATTCCACTTAATATCCGTAAACATAACTATATTGAGGTGTAATGAGTTGAAAAATAGTGTGCTTAATATTGACATTAACTGACAATTTCATTTCAGTTTCTCGTGGATCGTCAGAGTTTTGCATTGCTTCTGACTTTCTACCAATGCTACAGTTGAGTGAATCTAAATCAGTGGTCGGAAGTAGCGCGCTACAAGTAGCGAAACTACTGTAGTAGCTACATTTTTTAGTAGTTTGTAGTGTAGCGCACTACTTTTTTAAAAAAGTAGAGTAGTGAGTAGCGCGATACAAAAAAATAGTAGTTTGTAGCGATTTCTGAAAACTACTTTTAAATTAAAAAAATAAATAAATAAATGAAGAAAATTGAAAAAAAAAGAGAACGAAGGAAAAAAACAAGGCTTTTCTTGTAGCGAATAATTGTAAAAATTGTAAAAAAAATCTAAAAAGGATAAATTTTAGCAAAAAAAAAAAAAAAGGAACAAAAAGGAAAAGTAACAAATAAATTCAAAGACAATTCCTATTTTTATCCCATATTCGAAGGAGGTAATTTTTTAATCTAAACCACTTTTCGAATTTTTTCGGTCGATCTTCAATCGGTGTATTCTTGTTATTTATTTATTTTTTAAAAAGTAGCGAAGTAGCTACTACATTTCAAAAGTAGTGTAGCTCGCTACATTTAAAAAAAAGTAGTTGTAGCTGTAGTTAACTACATTTATAAGAAAGTAGTTGTAGTTGTAGTTCGCTACAAAAAATATGTAGTTTTTCCAACCACTGATCTAAATAACCTTTTTCAAATTGTGAAAGAGTTTTTAATAATTTAAATCGGTTTTTGAAATATTTTAAACAGCTGATAATCAAAATGCAAAATTAGAAAATCTCTGTGGAGCGGGGAAAAACTTCGAATGATCAATATTACATCAGCCCTCCGAATTAGTTTTTAATGCGCTTCTTCACCCAGAAAAGAAAAAAAAAAAGCTTTATTTAAGTCTCGTTCGTCAGTTTCCCGCCGTATGTTTCTTTCCTTCTGTTTCCAAGATTCGAGTCCCCTCCCCCCTCCCCCCCGTTCGGCGCGTAGAAGGGAGGACTCCAAATCGTCTGTGACGCAATGGTTGGCGGCGGATCGTTTGAACTAGGGCAAGTGACAGATGGCTGCCAGCTCAATTTTATCAGAACTAGTCGAAGGGAAGGGGTAAAAAAGAAAACTTCCCAATTATCCCGTAACGAATACTGTTAAATGCCAAGAATTTGGCTTTTCAAAACTCTTTCAAAGGCTGCTCGTTAGCTATTGAACTACTCTTTTTTACATTTATCTTCTAGAAAGCTGTTTGATAATATCATTTCAGTTACGAGAAATTCCTGGATGGGAAGGACTAATTTTAGGCTGCTCTGCTTTCACGTGTGCTCTGTATACACGGGAGCCCCGAACTTTAATTGGGGGGGGGGGGGGGGCAATAACAGAATGAAACCTCAGATTTTGCCGAATAGTAAAATACGAGTATGCACAGCTTATCGGAACATTAAACACATAAGAAAATGAATCAATACTGTCTCCAAATTTTCCTAATCGTCTACCAAAATTTCCCGAATAAGGAAATATTTTTTTCTCAGTAACCACTCATCCGGGAGCCCTGTGTTGTATGCAAAAGCAAAAAACAGTCCCCTCTCCCGCCCATCCCTTAAATACCAGGCCTAGGCTCAACTATCCTAGAAGTGCTAGACATTATTTTATTTTAAAATTAAAATATTTTCCTTTATAGCAATTGCTAAGTTTTCACAATACTTATCTCTATGAAAGTACAGGTTTTAGAATAAATAGTCACGGGAATGTATTTTTCGTGGTTTTTTTTTTTTTTTTCGTCCTCCAAAGCAGAATCTGCTCTCATTCGCACATTGCTAGTATATCCTATCAGTATTTACTTTATAACTGTTGAGCTTTTGTAAATGTTTACACATAGTAGTATTTTGACAAGTTAATCGGAAGAAGGTTTAAAACTAAAGTTGAAATTGTGCTTTCAGCTTTAGCATCCTTTTGTTTGAAACGTAAAAACACGAATTTTGATATTGTACTTTCTTAATCTTAAAAGGACACAAAATAACTTGTTTAGTGAAAAACCTAGTGGCAATTGCGTTTTCGCCTGACATTTCGAGTGAGCAAATTAAAAAAAAGTATTTTAAAAAAAAATTAATTTCATGAATGTCTATTTCCCCTAGATTGCCGAGATAAATTGCCGCCCACCAAATACCACGAAGACACACCTCAAGAGCTAGAGCCCCCCCCCCCCCCAAGAAAAACATCCTTTAAAACAGCCCTCCTAAAAATGTCAATGTCGCAGATTGCGCATTGACGCTTTTCCCTAGTTAGGCACCACTGCTAAATTGATTGAATGATTCTTCTAGATGTTAAAAAACGTATACTTTTTTTTTTTTTTGAAAATTCTTTAGTGTTTTTATTTAAAACAAGGCAGGTTCAGTTTCTGGTTTTGGCGGGGGCATTTTCGGAAAGGAAGGGGTCAAAAAGCACAATTTTCGAGCAAAAAAAAAAAGAGGGTGTGGCGCGATTTTTTCGAAATATAAGTTCTAACAAATGCCACTTTAGGCTGTATTTGGTCACTCAAGGGAGGGGGAGCATCACCCCTAAGACTTCCGTCTGGGTCAGCGCCTGATTTAAACTTATACTTAAAATAGATAAACTGAATTTAAGTCATCTCCCTCTAGTTTTATTAGGAAAGCGAGACTGTATAATGGATTCGACTGAGTAAATTTTGCACATATTTTAATGTTTAAAAACATTCATCCAACAGCCGTAAAGCGCTCGCAGCAAGCATCCAAAACCTGGATTTCCTCGGTCACAAAGCATTTTTTGTATGAAAAAAGCATGACCGTAAAGGCACATGAAGCCTTCCCAAGCAACCACCTTCAAAAGGCTGCACCGATACCAAATCTGGCTTCTAATTTATCACTTTGAAATTTTGCTGTCAAAACATATTGAGCACCATTAGTTAATAAATATTTAATAACTGAAATCATAGTATCTGTTGTTTGAATCAGTGCGAAGAATGTTTCCTCCGATAAACATCCATTTCTTGGTTTTTGTTTCATATTTTTCCAGTGTTTTAGCCACATAACAATCTTTTCTAGGAGTAACAATCTATTATCATTGACGCTTTTAAATGGATGGCTATTATCATTTCTTTGAAAAATTCCTTTTTTAGGATGACTAACATTCATCATATCCCACCATGATTTAATTATTTCGATAAATTTTGCAGTACTTTTCCAATTAAAAAACCTGTTATCTTTCTCACCATATCTTTGTAGGGCTGCTATATTGCTTTCGTCAAAAATTTTGCATGCTAGATTTACGTTTTGCCTTTCTAAATTTGATGGATACATTGCCTTATAATTAAGTTTGAATGCGTATTTTATCAATGACTCTTTTTCTGTTTTAAACATCATTCTAAGTAAATTAAATTGAACAAACGTATTAGTACTAAAATCTTCAAAATCAGGGCAAAGAAAAGTTTTTTCGACATCCGCTTGATTTATCCAATTATTTCTAATTGATTTTAACAAATGCACACTATCAAATAATAAAAATAAGTCATCACTGGGATTCACTGGATTTTTTATACGGCCTGAAGAGTCATCTCCGTTTGATAGCTTTTTAAACATATTTCTATTTACTCTATTATTGTCGGTATGAGACATAACACCGAAAACCCTGCTTCATGAAGGAGCTTTAGTGCTTGAAGAGTCAGACAATGTAAATTTTCAGCTGTCATTCTACTTACTGGAACTAATGCAACAATTTCTTTAAAATTTGAAAAGATTGATGTTATCATAAAACTTTGCACTGAGCTGGCTTCTGTATTTGGGGAATTTTGAGCAAAGCCTAATAATGTTTTCCCCTTATATGTTATTTTGCTATTTACATGAATTTCATCCAGAATTAAATTTACTACTTTGTCTTTATTCGACAATTTGCTGCGTTTTTGTTTGACATATTTCAGATTGGCAGAACTATTGGTGGACATTTCAGTTAAACTTAAAGCTGAAATCAATCTTTTTAAGTGATTTATTGACGGAATCGACAGCAAACGGCTCCTATACATGGTTGAATAACTTGAAGGAGATATGATGTATAAAGAAAATGCAAATACAATTAAGTGGCTACTATATCTTTTACCATGAATATTTATATTGCATAAACGCATTTGCTCTAATAAAAATTTTCTAGCACAATAATTTTCTTCATCATTTGTATGATCATTTGAATCTGATTCTTCTATAGCTGATTCCCAGTGAAATATTGCTTTTTCATAATTAGACATGGGATCAATACTTTTTGCCGACAAGTTTTTCACAAAGGATAGTAAATTTTCTAATTCGCTCCAGAGTGACAATTTTTCTTGTTTTAGTATATGTTTAAACTTGGAATAATC
Organism: Uloborus plumipes; assembly: GCA_038373865.1. Lineage (NCBI taxonomy): Eukaryota > Metazoa > Arthropoda > Arachnida > Araneae > Uloboridae > Uloborus > Uloborus plumipes. The sequence goes on from JAXGGA010003595.1 coordinate 64,564, forward strand.
AACAAGTTTGTTTTCAAAAACAACATTAACTGTCAGATCTGTACTAACTTTTATGGACTTATTTGAAACGGGAATTGGTTCCCAACAAAAGAGAAATAAATAAATTCCGTTTTGCCTCTTGTGACAAACAATATTTTCAAAGCATGAAAAAGTACTAATTTTCTGAAAAATTTCAGAAGAAAAATCAGCAAAATTGCTTACCTTTTCACTTGCTATAAATTTATCCAAAGTTAATTTGTCAATATTCTCTAATTTGTCATTTCTGCTTACTCTTGATGGAAGTTGCTTCTCTGTTAAATATTTCGGGCAGTTCGGAAATATTTTTGGATAAGCACCTGATTTCAATTTAGGTATGGATCTTCGAATTCTCGTAACAGTCCCATCTTTATTAGGTAGTTCATCAAACTTAATGACGTCTTCATCAGCGAAATGTCTTTCACACACCACACTCCTAGTTTTGGGCACAAAGTCTTTTCGTGGTATTTTTCGAATCCATAGATTGCGGAGTTCAGGCTCTTTAGGAAATCGGAATACCGAGAAGTATTCAGTTGCATTGTCATAATTCGCTTTACATCCAGTGACACAACATTTATCAGGCATTTCGTTTTGATAAAAAAGGAGGAGAGATTAATTTATGAGCCGAAAACTTGTTAAAATCACATTTTTTTACAAATAAAATGCATAAAGAACATTGAAACACTGAGCATACGCGAACAAAGACCGAGACTAGGAAGAAAGGAATGACCGTTGAACTTCAAATTAAGGAAGAACCAAAGACCCAGGGTGGGAGGATGGAAGGAGATTGGAAGAATCAATCAGACGTCCTTCGTGACGTAACGTCACGTGGTTTCTCGGACAGAAGGGGCCTTATCCCCCCTCTAGTCGGCCTTGGTACTACGCAACCGTTCTTTTCAGAACGGAATAAATGCCAGCATAACACGGACTTTTTTTAAAAAACGACTGTTTGTGAGCGAGTCAAAGAGCTCTGTGAACAATGAGCTGTCGCTGTCATAAAGATAGCGAGTTTTGCGTGGGCTCGCCACTTTTTGCCTTTTGCTAGAGGACTGACTGTATATACGTCCAGATTTTAGCCTATTTCCCCTGCAAGTCGACCGCGAAGGCATTTCCTTTCCATTTTGAAGTTATCTAACAAATCTGATGTTGAATTTCTAATTCTAACGTCACTTAAAATTGAAATTTCCTATGTCTCGAACCCTTAAATGCGTCATCGTATCAGAAAAACCGTTGGTAGATTTAGATTAGTTGTGTCATGAATGACTAACAGGTGACGGGGTGGGGGGGGGGGGGGGGGGAATCATGGCACAAACTGCGCGACTGAAATTTTTAGCAGGGGGGGGGGCAGGTTGAAGGATATATTTCTCTTGATCTGGGGGAAGGGGGTTGAGGTGTGTTGTACGTCGTTTTTGTAATTTTAAAGAAAACGAAAAGGAGAAATCAGAATTTAATAGCCTCAGACATTTTGCCATGGTTCTTTTTTCTAAATTTTTGAATTATTTTTGCAAAGATAATTAATTTTGTTAAAATCCTTGAAAGATAAATTAAGATGAAGTTTAAAAAGTTGAGTGAACACTACCCCAGTATGAAGAAAGTAGTTAAAAGTGATGTAATTAAATACTTGGTATACTTTGGGCCCTTAAGAGAGTTTTTATCATGGTAAAGCCTAATTTTTATTTAGAGTCTGGTTTTCATGATTACAGTATTTGAGAAGAGTTCTTTTCTGCTATTAGGAATTCTGCTCTGAGTCCATTTTAGCTCCTCCCCCCCCCTTGCCGACAAAAAAAAAATAAATAAAAAGAGAGAAAGATTGAAAATGGAGACCTTGAGAATGGACTTTCGTTTCGGCGACATAATTGGATTTATTTAAAGATGAATTAATATTTTTAATGTTTAAGGAATATTTTTTTTTTCGTTTGAAAAAATTAAAAAAATATTAGAGGGGCTTTTTTGAAAGCTTAAAATTCAAACTTTTAAATTTAAGCTTTAAGTCCAAATTTTGACTGTCATTATCACGTTACATATCAACTGAAAGATTAAAAAAAAAAAAAAAAAGAAAGAAAACAAAAGAGAATTACGAACGTTTACATTCTCTGTGGCAATTAGTTTGTTTTTAGTTGTTTATAAACTGCGAAGTCTAGTTATATTCGTATGATTTTTGTGTTTCTGAAAATCAATGTACAGAAAACTAAAATCCTAATTTATCCTAATAATTTCCCCATGGAGCCGAAATTTTCCCACTTATGTAGAATCAAATTGTAAACACCACCAGCTAGCAAGTCAACTACAGGAATTTTAACTAATGCTCATCAAGTTACTGTCACCAAGTTCATGGCCGCAGTGAACGCAACGCAACGGATGTTTCATTTTGAAATGGATAGGAGCCAACTAAAAAATGCTTCCAGTTCGAATCTTCCCTTCTTGTGAACCTGAAGATGTGTGTGTGTTCAGAGCTGACTGGTAAAGAGTGTGCTCTTTCCCGGTGAATCGGATGCCAGCCAAAACCAAGATCTTAGTGAAAGAAGAAAATTTTCCAATTTACTACACTGCAAAAAATGAACTGTTGTTTTTACAGTATAATTCTGGCAGCCGAGTTTCCAATTTAAAACTGTAAAATTCACAGTAATAAACTGTAAAACTAATAATTTTACTGTTTCTTTTTCACTCTTCAAGAAGCAGGACTATTTAACTTGTGAAAAACAGCTTTAGTAAAATGATATACCCGTTACAGGTTTTTGTATGCAGTAACTAACAAGCGTCCCGTTTTTTTTTTTTGGCTACTGGGCATAAATGGGCTAAGCGTAAAAGGTTCACCCAACGGATTATGTTTATTATTGTTTCATTTCTTTATGTATCACTCGTTGAAAAATGTTTACGAAATTATATAATAAAAACCGAAGAATATAAAAATAAAATCATAATCCTTGAACAAAAACACAAATGAAATCACTAGTCTTCAACCTAGTCAGTAAGGGGCTGCATAACCCTAAGGGCTTTTGCGCCATTAAATGCAAATAAACCAATCAAGCAACGTAGTCACCAGTCATCACTATACATTTGAAGTAGTTACATAAATCAGCTTGAGTTTATCAATCTGACCAGAATTCATCTACTTGGTGGTCTGATCAGAATTATTTCCTTCTAGTCAAAATATGTTTACTTCTCTATGTTTTAAAATACTAACACTGACAGTGTGGCTAAATAAACGAACGACAATGAGGGGCGTTGCTCCAAAACAACTCCCTGATTGGGCCCTTTTAGGACTTACAATTTCTCACTGGCGTTCCGGTACTGTAAAATTTATGAATTCACCTCTGATTTAAATTCATAGATCGGTTCACAATTCTGCTTTAAAAAGCAAACAAATTAATTTTTGAATAAAAAGAGAGAGAGAGAGAGAGAGTTAAACACACATACAGAAGAAAAAAAGAAAACGAAATTTTGGGTTATTAATGATTTTAACAGCCAAGAATCGATGTGATGGCGTTGGCGCTTTTCAGTTTGTTTAGTTGTTTCTCTTTTGGTTTGTTTGTTCTGCTTGGCAGTACCATTACCACCAAACAGAAGTAAACAAACGTGAAAGCCTCAAAACATCGGCTCTTTACAGTGTATGGTTCTGATACTGATAAGATTATAAAAATGAGTTCGACAATATTTTCTTCTTTTTGGAGAGTTCCTGAAAAGGGGGAAATGTCGTTGACGTGGATTTGAATTGGAATACCTTCACAATACTAATAAGAAGGTAACTCATCTCAGGGCCATAACATATTCCCTATTTCAGTGAACTTCTCTAAAATAAATAAATATGGCTATAAGGTCAATTTTGATCTTATGAATGCCAAGTTTGGAAGTTAAATTTTGTCAGTGAATGCCAAATTTTTATCCAACGTTATATTCCTATGGCGTGCGAAAATATCTAGTTGTTTATTGAAATATTAAAACGTATGGAGTATTTTTGTGGGTGTAAATTGTTCGTTATTCTTGCATTTGTTATTGTAACAATCTGTTGATGCTAAAGCATTTTTTGCAAACTCTCCGAACTTTCAGCACCGTTACTATGTACAAACACGAATTATTATAAGTATTTCATTAAAAATCCGGCAGAAATTGAATAAAGTTGTCTCAAATTCACTTCGAATTCATGTTGTAAAGGACATCATTTTGACGTCAGCAACTAAATCAATCGAAAATTACCGTAGTAAAACATTTCCCCGACTCGCCGAAGTAATTTGTGGTGCTGAGAAAATCTCTTCAAAACCAACAAAATTTTCTCTATCGAAATAATGAATTACAGAAAATACAAAAGGGCAAAATTTGTTTCGTACTTCCTTTTTATACCATGTTATGTGTGACTTCGTGTTCGATCACCCCGAAAAAACCCACACGCGTTTTTTCGGGCGGGCCCAATTAAAAAACCCACTATGTTGGTAAAGCGGGTTTTTTCAAAATTTTCTGCATTTTGAAAACTCTCATATCAGAAACAAACTCAATATTACAAACATTTTGATCAATACTACGCCTAGATATTCTACAATTTAGTTGTAATATTTTTTTTAGTTTGTTACAATGTTTAGTCTTCGTCAGTACCTGGTGCAGAAATTGCCATCTTCTTTTCCTGACTACTTATTAGGTATTTGAAATAAAACTGCACATGAATTTCACTTATTTATTTATTTATTTTTAAATATTTAGAAGATCAAAATGAGCAATAACTATTTCTATCGATAATTTCAATTCATTATTAATTTTAGAAAAATATCAGTTTTAAAATTTCAATATTCAATGCTTTTCCACATTTGCCGAATAAGAATTTTTTTAGGAGGTCACAGTGACCTCTCTTTAATGTCTTGCTGATTCTATGAAAGAAATAAAAGCAGCAGGCAGTAGTTTGGTGCACTATGTTTGAATGATAATAATATGATTTCTGAAAAAACCCAGAAAAGCCCGGGTTTTTCATCAAAAACCCGAAAAACCTGGGTTTTTTCAACAAAAAAACCCCCGGGTTTTTTTCCAACCCTGTGTTCGATACATTTTTAAGTTCACTACGACCTTCAACAACGCTTTAAGTCAGCCGGACTTGTATTACGATGTAATGGGGAAATGACAGTTGTTATCCGTTAAATCTCAGTAAATGGGTGCCATTGTGCTCTTGTTTGATCTAACTTCTCTTGAATGCCCGATATAAAGCTCGTATGGAGGGAAAATATTATATTTAAAAAAATAATTTTGTTTCTCAGTGAGGAATTATTTTCAGGTCATATTCTTTCGGACGATCTTGTCTTTTATAATCACAAACGAGGTTGTGGACTAAATTCCCGTGTTTCTTTGTGGGAGTTGTTTTTATCAATGATATATTAAATGTAAAATATGCGTAGTTACGGTCTAACGTACTTTTTGTAGCTGTTTCGTAAAAACTGATATTATTTGCTGCATGAGAAAGTTGCCATGAATTCTGTGTACAGTATAAACAATGTTAAGTTTGTGGCTTCAACTATAGAACCAACCAATTTTCAAAACCAACTGTTATTAAGTTGCTAAAGAAATATTTCTTGCTGAAATGTTTCCCTTTTTTATAGCTTTCTCTCATTATTCATTAAGCAGTTAGCTGAATTATAATCAGCAAGTAGCAGGTAAGTTTTTGCGTAGTGATGAACGCCGGATGAATTTCAATACATTCTTCTTAAAGTTCCTTTGCAATTTCTTGATATTAAAATTTGCTTCTTCTTGACCTGTTACTAGTAGAACCATAGAACACCATATGCAATTCAGTGTATACGACTGAAGACGTAGAAAAATAAGTATATGTTTTTATAAAATAAATACCTTAGTGCTTTAAAAATAAAAGCAAAAATACAACGTTGAAAAGCACAAATGCGGAGGGATACTGCAGACACGTGTTTCGGCGTTACAGAGAACGTCTTTTTCAATGCAAAAAAGATATCCAACATCCTTTTGTCAGATGTCTTTGCATCCATAAGCACACATTTTTGCTTGGAAAATGGCGTTCCTTATGACGCCGAAACATGTTTCTGCAGTATCCCTGCGCATTTGTGCTTTTCAACGTTATAATTTTGCTTTTACATGTTTTTTATAATTAAAATAAATAAATTAACAAACATTTAAGAGACGGAAGCGATAGAATTACATTCTCTTTTTCTCTCTGTGTGTATGACTGTGGAAGTGACATTCAGCGTAAAAACTTTTCTTGTTGTGTAAAAAAAAAAGAATAATCTATTTGTGGGCTTTAGTTATTTTAAACTTCATACTTTTTCGTGTACTTATTTTTAAGAAGCTCGCACTTCTCTTCTTTATAATTTTACTTTATTTTTCGGTAATTTATTATTTTTAATTACTACGGTATTCACAAAAAACACCGGATAGTGCTTAGTTTCTTAATACTTATGAGAGCCACTGCATCCATGTTGTCTCCAGAAACGTTGTTCTTCAGATACCTTGTTAAAATGAACCGCGTTTCCAAGACGTGCTTTGGTCACTTAAGTGACAATTACCAATTTACTTTAAAAAATTAAAAAAAAAATCCAAGCCTTTTCTTTTTCCGACACCTGCTTAGCTCTTCTTTTCTGTTTTTGTAATAAGTAACTTAAGAATCCTTTTAAGCCTTATCAAACTAATGGTACATTAAATATCTACCTTTAGAAAACGGCTTCTAGCACGTTGGAGCAAAATAAATCCGTTATCTCTTCTGCGGCTCCATTGCCTAAAACATTTGCACTGTTATCTTTCATGTTAATACAAAGTGTTACACTTTTGTCTAAAAATGTGGTGCCCATAGTCTGTAATCATTTTCCCAGTTTCAAGTGACAATTTAAAAGTATCTTGCACAATTTTTCGGTAGCCCGTTATCCTTGCAGTTGAAGATATAGCACGAGAGTTGAATTTAAAATCATTCTCACTGTATTTTAAAAAACCTTTTTGGTTCATTGACTTTATTTTTCACCAAAGTTGATAGTTTCCACCCTTAATAAGAGACGATTTATAATTCTGCGCAAGTTGTTTTAGAGTTTCACAAATTCAAACCTTTGATAACTTTAGTTTTATCAACACGCATATCCTCCTTAATACATTTATCATTTACCTGTTGATGAAACCTAGTATTAGCGACGACGTGCCTAGAACAACAATGAAATGGTACGGCCGGAAAGATGCAATTAATACGTACTTTTAGAACGTGCTTCACCACCAATATCAGAAGATATTCGTTCCCAAACGGCCATGACCCGCTGGTTTGACACTAATAAAATTCTAGAAGGAGAAAAAAAAGCGAAAAACACCTAGATTTTTAACTGGAAAAAGAATTTACTTCGCTGAGACCCTTTAGCACTTGTGTGAAAATTATAGTTAATAATGCTCTTATGTTTAGTAGTCTCATGAAAATAGTTGCTGGGGATGCTTGTAGTATTATAATATTTTTGGTCTTGATGAGATTATAGCTTTGCTTGTGATTTCAACAGCTATGGTGAATAGTGGGCATGGCACTTGAATTTTAAAAATGAATATTTTGTCACTTGCCATACATCATTTTCTTCTGAAATATATGAATTTCTTGAATCATAGCATATTTTTCCCAATCAACTCAATGAATTTCAGTGAACTAAGGGAAAAAATCAATTTCAATCATTTAAAAGCATAAGTGTAGCGTCATGGTGGGGGTTGGGTCAGGTACATGCCCCCCCCCCTCCAACTTGCTGGACGCTAAATCTTTGCAATTTGATATTTTTCAAAATTAGAATAAGATTCATAGTCAGAATACGATTTACAATTGTTTTCATTTTTTTAATCCTAATGTTCTATTGTAGGTATATATCTAGGCCTGTATAGACATACAGACCTAGCCTCTGGAGGGGGGTGGAGGGCACGGGAGAATACAGATCCTCTGGGAGACATTTTTGGATGTTTGTAATGTTTTGCACCTGAATTTTTCCGAAACTTTTTCGAAAATAATTTAGACATCATCAAAACCATTACGAAGATTATTTCCATTTATTTTGTCCAATTGCGCAGTCAGAATTACCGTCTGGAGAGGGTTTTTTTTTCTTTTTGATCAAAACAATGCCTTGAGTTGACATTAATGTAAGAAGCAAGGCTTTTTCGGGGTGTTTAATATACCCCCTCGCTGCGCCACTGATGTTTACCTCATTATATTCTCATCCTCTAAGGTACTATTAGAATTCATGACTCCTCATACTATTAGTCTTGGAGAAGCATTATTGTGAATGCAAAATATTGAATAATATAAATTGATAGATATGAAGAAAGAGCAAAAAAAAAAAAAAACAATAGGAACTTCGCTCGCTATTTTAAATAGGTAAATAATTTACCATTACTGCTCTGCTCACTGGCACCTTTCAAAGTTTCAAAGGGGTGATTATAGCTATCGATAAAAATTTTCCAGTACGAACTTTGACGTGTTCTTATTTATTATTTTTATAGCGTAATTAGTTTTTGAATAAGTAGTCTATGTTGAACAAGAACAACATTAAATTTTTTTGGCTTAAAAATGTACTAATGTTTAAAATAAAAACAACTAGGGGTCAGAATTATTGCATTACACATATTAGCCATTAGTACGATATTGGAAATTATTTGATCTTCTCCGTGTTAGTTACGTCACTTAAGTAATAATTTAAAAGTGTGGAAATGGGTAACGTGAAGAGTAAACGGGGAAGTAGGCTCGTTTAGTTCTTGATGGAACTTCTTTTTTCTTCTTCTTCCAACTTTCACAATTTCCTTTTGGATATTTTCAACTTCTGTCATTTGTAATATGATTTTAATTTGTGACAGATAATTCGTAAAGTTGAGAGTGAATATATTTTTTTAACAAATTTTTATTGTTATCTTTTTTTTTTCTCACCAATGTGTAAAATGTTTTTTGTTATTTATTATTTTTTCCTGAAATTGTATTTTTGTGACTAAAAAATCTCTTTAGAGCCAAATGCAAAAAAATGTCAAAAGAAAAAATCTTTTACCTGTAAAATAGATTATCTTAGAGTATGAAGGAGAAAATCTCTAATACTTACATTTGTAGAACAAATCACACATGTCGAAGTTGATATTAAAGAAATGCAAATAAAGCATTTAACAAAATCAAAATTGGCGAATTCTTGTGTCCCCCCCCCCTCTTTCTCTCTCTCTCTACAAAAAAAAAAAAAAAAGCAAATGAAAGAAGAAAAAAATGATTTAAGTATGAACATTCAACTGCTTAAAATGACAATTTCGTGTCTGTACATCCGCTAGTATTCCAAGTATCATTTTCATATGATGACCCATTTAACTCCAGCTTGGAGTAAAATGGGTCAAAATATTTGTGAGTGATTTTTGTTAATTTGAAATTTAAAAATGTCTCCTAAAATATTACCAGTGTGTGAAGGAATGATCACTGGAATTTTTTATGGAATGGTGTTGGTGTAGATTCCGAAGAAACAATAGTTTGACGTTTTGCAAAATTTTAAAATATAATTCTAGAGCCCGGATTTTTATACCCTAAAAATTCAATGCGCTGAATCCAAATTTTCAATCCGTTTGCTTTTATCACGTCATGTTTTCTTTGCATAAATCATTTGGCATATATTTTATAACTTCGTTATAACCCTTTTTTTTAAAGAAAAAACAATATTTAAACTATATAACCTGTTGTTTTTGGCTACGTAATTACACTTTGCTCATATGGAAATTTCGCTGTGAGGAAATTAAAATAAATTTAAGAAGTTTCGATGCAAAAGAAAAGCATTTTCGATCATTTATTTTGACGACACAGTATGTAAATATATATTTCTTTAAATATTTTATATAATGAGTTAACGTTTGCAAAATAACCTGTGAAATTTTCATTAATCGTTATGAAGAAATGAGCCATTGGCAATTACTATTCGCTGATATCTCAAGACCAAAAAAAAAAAATTAATTGCAGTGCCCCTCATAACTAATCACTGGATCATCTGAAATTACAAAATCCAAGAGGACTTTATTAGTTCATTGATTTTTGCAGGTAAAAACGTCGATTTTTATTTTTTATTTTTTTTAATTTTATCGTTACATAGAAACAGCAAAATTTTCTTTTTATTGACGAGAAACCGTTGTTTTGATTTCTAAAAATTGAAAAATCAATTAAAGAAAATAAACTTGACGTTATTACCTGCAGAAACATATGAACCGATAAAATTCTTTTGATTTTTTTATTTCAGGTGATCCAGTAGGTAATGAGTTATAAAGTTATCACTATGAAACATTTTTTTCCTGAGAGACGTCCGCGAAGAGTTTCTGTCAATGGCACTTTTTTTTTTTTTTTCATAAAAATAATGAAAATTGCGCATAATGTTCTTCAAATGTTAATTTACACTATAGTAGAAATAAATTTATATTAATTGTACCGTTAAAAAATAATATAAAAAAATTACTTTCTTCTTTAAGAATGAATGATACGTGATAGAATCTTTTTTTACCTTCGAATTTGATTTCAGCACGCTAGAAATACCCCCAAAACATCCAAATTTCGGAGGAAACAATTTCCTCTCAGGCCAGTGTAATAAAACAAAAATACCAATCTGAAGCAATAGTTATTTCCTGTTTTAAGAGAGTCACAATACTTCTACTACGTTTTAATTAAAATTTGAAACTCATGTTGTATGCTGAAAACAAAAAACGAAAAACAATGGAAGGTATATTGATTTCTCACACGTTACTCAATTTTTCGCAATATTTAATTCACTTCAATATCTCTTCATTAAAATTGCAATTAGTCAAGATTGAATTTGATTATTAAATGCTTTTCGATGATTTCAAACGTGGAAAGACGTCTATTGTCTGAAAGAAAATGTTTATGTCTGGAGCAACTTCTTTCGTCATCTATATATGTGACAGATAAAGATTTAAGTAAAACTGACCATTTGCTTCAATTGCAAAAGGCGCAGCTTCTCCTGTTCAGGTAAGACAGCCATAATTCTTTAAGCCATAGTTTAGAAGCCATAATTCTTTAAAACTTTTTCCATATTTGTGACCATACTGTAAGATTTTATGAGAGAGATTAGTGGAGTCATTTACAGTATAAATCGCAAAATCATAAGAGTAATTTTTCATTTCATACAAAAAATGACACAAAGCCTAAAACATTAAGTAATACATAAATGAATGAAAATTTTGCTCAGTACATTTTTACAGGTCTACTACATTTCTACGCATATATTTTCCCTTTATTCTGGAAATAAAAACTTTAGCTTTTAATCCTTCATAAATTTGAGTATAGGAAATCAGTATGTATTATAATATTGAGTATCACATTTCTAAAAAAAAATTTGGGCTTACACACACACACACAAAAAAAAAAAAAAACGTGTAGCTGGTGTGACTTAACAATCACTTAATACTAATATCGTATACTTAATACAAGGGATGATAATAATTTTTCCTACTTTTGCCGGAATTCCGGCATTATCTGTTTGTTTTGTAAAGTTTTCCTCCTTTATCTTTTCCATGCCTCGGAACGATCCCATATTTCGTATAAATATAAAAAAATTCTAATTTTTCTTATATTTTCGAAACCATTTCCTCATTTTCGCCCTTCGATATTCATCTTTCGCAATTTCGGTCGTAAACTTATAGTTTGGAAATGTACCAACAGAAAAACACGTGGATCGCTGCGTGCATTGTTTGAGATTTCCATCTTTTTGTATCCTGAAATTATTTAAATTATTGTGAAAGTTTTGGGGTACTTTATTATATGATACCTGAACTCCCAGCCGATAATATTCATAATTTCAATAATTTATTTATTATTTAAGTTTATTTTAGTTGCTCGCTCATAGCATTTAAAATTAACTAAAAAAAAAAAAAAAGTAGTTTGACACCCAGGCTCGAATTTTTATAAAATATTGCATATTTATTTCCTTTTCTTATCTTATATGAAATTTCTTATTATTTTCTTAAAAGAAGTTTTATTAGTTAAGAAAGCATATAAAATATTTTTGGAGAACCTCAAACGGTTTAGGTTATACAACGTGTTAAAAGTTTTTGGGTTTCATGGTCAACTAATTTTGTATTTTTAATGATCTTTAGTTCATCTTGTCTTGAAAGCTATAATTTTTCCGAAAATATCATGTTTTCACAAAACGCCATAACACACAGTCAAGTTAAGAAAACTGAAGAAAAAAAGGGCTGGGGGACCAGACTTTTAAATATTTCAATAGTGCTGAGTTTTTTGAACGTAAATTCTTTTCTTAAACATGCGTTAAAGTACATGATTATTACACCTGCTAAATGAGTCTATTTATCCTTTGTGCGTGAGATTTTAAGTCATGATGTTTTTTATTGCTGAAATTTGAAGAATATTAGAATACTATGCATTGAGAGCAAACAATACGTACAATTTTACATTCACGCCAAATATTTGATGAGAATTAGGATTGGAAAGTTTTTATTGTATCTGAAATTAGTAATTCCGACACTAAATGTTGAGTATCATCCCTTCTGAAAGCTTTTAAAATATTTTTAGACATTGTCCTTTCTACATGTCTTTGCGATGAATTTCTGGATTTTCTCTTTTTCGCTCTCTGACCACTCTCATCGCTGTGATACTCACATTGCACTCATAAAATTTAGCTTACTGAACTATAATTTGGGTCTGATTTTCTGCCTTTCATGATTAAGTATTCCAAAAGCAATATTTAAATAATATTTTTGGACGCAGTAACGGACGTATCATATGAGATAACTCCGTTACTGAGCAGAAGAATATTTTTTAAATACTTTTTCTAAAAATTTTCTAAATTTGATTGCATTATTTAAAAATAAAGTCCATGTTCTTCATAATGTTCAACTAATGAATCAAGGATCTGGCGTGTTTGGAGCCTTTTTAAGGTGTGCGAAAATTGATACATTTAGTACCCTGAAATTGTTCATGTGTTCTACTTACATATGACCTTCAACTGTAGAAAATTTGACTGTTTTCTTCGTAGGGTACTAGGATTTAATAGGAATCATGTTTTTTATTTTCAGGGATTCGTTTACACCGAGATCTCTTATGGTTAGTGGAGGTAATGTTATCCCCAGAGCATTGTAATCTGCAATATTTGTAAAGGAAAAGTAAGTCTTTCTATACGTTGAAGTATTCATTTTGGAAATTAGATCATATTTTTCTAAACATGGGGGTGGGTAGAACGGAATTTGTTAAGATAATTTAAATTTTCCAAAATTAAAAAATTGGAAATTGCTTTTGAAAATTACAGTGCATAAATAGCAATATGTTTTGCAATCGAACTTGTATTGAAATGTTATTTTTTATTTTTGTCAGTAAAATTGCACCATCAAATCAAAGTGCAGAATTATTACTTTTCCCCAAAAATAGGGCAAAGTGATTATTAAGTTTTGGAGCGTTATTTTTTATTTTTTTCAGAAAAATTTCACCGCCAAGTATATGTGCAGAATTATCGCTTGCCCCTTATATAGTGCAAAGTGATTGTTAATTTTTTCGATATTTTTTTTCTATTTGATTTAGATGCATAAATAAATGAATAGATAAACAAATAAATTAAACAATAAATGCGAAAATAAATTAATGAGTAAATCTATAAGCGAAGAAATTAGTCAATGAATGAATAACAGGTATAGTTTATTTTAATGAGTAAATGACTGATAAAATAAATGGCTAAATTAACTCAATGAGTGTTTGAATGAATGAATAAATAAATAAATGAAGCAAACTATTTCACTTTTTCCCGCCTGGTACTTGAGAGATTATACTAAACATTTGAAATCAAATATTAAATAAATATTGTACTGAACAGTCGAAGATCATGTATTAATATTTGAACTGTAAATAACAGTAAGCTTTATCATTTCATAATTACAAAAAAGTAGGTTTGATACACCGCAAAATATTATGATATGAGTATCAAATTTATTATTACATGGCTTGTTGATCTTTGGTGGCAAATGTTTTCTGATTGAACCAACTGCACGTTTAAAACATACAGTGTGTTGAAATATTATAAGAGACCTACACTTCGTCGCAGTTTTTTTTTAATGGTGCATTAGTAATGAAATTTACAAAAATGCAAATGTATACCTTTAATTAAATATTTTTAATGTTAAACATTACAAGTTTAAATAAATTTATGAAATGTTTTAAAGTTTGACTTTTTTCAGAATTTTGTTGACTTTATTTTATGTGATATCCTCCCGGATTGAGAGCGATTGAATTGTTTTCAAAGCAAAAACCAAGAGTGCAAAGACGTTTTGCTATAGTAAGCGACCACTAACTCTTTCTCGAGAATACTTTCTACTCTACTGATGAAGACAAGCTATGAAAAATAGATTTTCAAATTACTGATTGAAAATAAGCATCCACTTGCAAAATAATCGTTGTTTATTCTTAGCTTAAAAGCAATTTGAACTTAGTCGTAAAAAGTATGAATAAAAATGAATGAATAAAAAAAAAAGTTCCATTGTGATTATTTTAAGTTCATCTGAGGCTCGCAATTCACAGAAGGCGCAGTTTTTTCAACTGTGGTGATTATCCATCTCAGTAAAAATCAGCATCAGAAGCATTGAATTAATGTCTTGTTGAGGAAAAGGAAATTTCATTCCTAAAAAAAATTATTCTATTTTCATTTCCTAATTATGAGATTTCAATCGATTGAACTCAATTTCATTAGGTTACAGAAAACAAATGTTTACAGTAGAAAATAATGGTAGTGCACGTATACATTATATAAATTTCGTTATAGCCATAATTTCGTTAAAAGTGAAATAACGCACAGCAAAGCTTGTGGAGGAATTGAATTTGCACAGTTGAGCATCTTTAAACCAAACCCCAGTAATCCGAACGTCTGCTAATTCGAACGACGTTCAGATAAAATGCATGTTCTGTAAATAAAATTAATTAAATCTACTGTTCAAAACGCGTTATACGAACTATTGTTTGTGTATAGACAAATTATTTTTTTTATACTCTAATACTATTTACGTTCTATGTTTACTATTAATTGAATGAGCAATATTTTACACTGCAAATCATTTCTCTCTTTTCTGTTATACTTATGATCCATTTTAGCCACGTTCTAGATTTTGTTATGTATAAGACTTGTGAAAAGCATAATATGTTCTATAATCCGAATGATTTGATAGTTCGAACCGCTCCACCCCCCGCCCCGGCAGTTCCGAGTACTTCGTATTAAAGAGCCTCTACTGTATTATTTTATAGCCATAAATTTGTAAAATCTGCTTCTCTATAAACGGACCTCGATTGTACAATGAATGCCGCCACTAATAACAAGACCGCTACAAACAGACAATGATATGTCTTGAAAAAAGAATGATTTTCCCCCTCAACACGAAACGATTCCAATTCTACGCCCACAACGAAAGGTAATCATAAGGTTTAAGCTAAAAGGTTAAAGCTGGGAGTGGATAAGTATATACTGGTAGTCTATTCATGGCCGAAAATCTCTTAGAAATAAAATTATGTTGAGCCACTGTTTCCAATACGATATGCATTGTTATCCTTTACACCCAACATGTCCACTAATATGAAAGTTTTTTCTTCGTGCTATAATGAGTGCACACACGTTTTTGATTGAAAAGAGTTTATTTGAAACCTTTTAAAAATGCAAGAATTACTTTCCAAATTAAATTTCTTAGAACAGAAACGTTCAACGTGTTTTTTTTAAAAACCATTGAAGGGCTTTTACCAAGAAGGCTTACCAACTTATTAGAAAAAAGTTTGATTATAAGCACAACAAAAGTTTTTTTTTCGGTTTTTTTTTTTTGGTACAAAAATGCTTCGAAACGTGATACAATGTAATTTTACTTTTTTTTCCTTCATTATTATGATTGTAAATTCGCTTATTGAAGAAACATTTTCTTTCTTTTTAATTTTCCTGTTTAAAATTATTTGAGATTCTATGCTAGAAATGCAGCGAGGAAGTGAGAGGGTTGCTAGTTTAAACGTCTAGAACCCTAACTTTTAAGGTATATTGTCGATTCTAGTATGGTAATGCCAGGGCTGCTATTAGGTTTTTTTTTTGCAGAACCCTAGTTTGAAACAATGAAATTCCCAAGATAGAGAAAGAAAACCCAAGATCATGTAAAAAAGAATTCTTATTAAATTTTTTTAAACTTCTATTACTGTTGTTGGCCAAATATTAATCTTAAAAAGGATAAAATGAAAAGTTGTGGTAATAAATTATTAATTAGTTGTTGTTGTTTCAAATTCCACTCGGGTATCCGAGCCTGAGTAATGAAATCTACTCGATTTAAGGCAATATAGGTACGGCTTCTGTTTTTACGAACACCATTACGAAGAAGATCATTTTAACACACTTGCCATAAGGGGGGACACGTTTATAGGGTAGGGTAGGCATCCATTCACAACATACATTCACACACAGAAAGGACAATGACAGGAGAGAGAGATAGTACGTCCATGACCAAGCCGGATTCGAACCAGGGGTCACCGCATCACGGTTAGACGTCTCTGACCACTAGACTTCGCCAGCACTAAAATTAAAATTGTTTCTTCAGAATAATTTCTTTAAAAAACGGTGTAAAAATCTGCTATTTGAAAAAAAAAAGGTTTTTAGTGTTTTACCTTTATACAATTTTACAAGGTTAATAGGGAATTCATAAAACATGAAGAGAGAAATAACATTCAGCTCTAGAGCGGACCCTTTTTTTTTCTTTCTTTTTTTTTACATCTCGTCAAACAATATTAACGCCCTGAAATAAACATGATTAAAATGCAAATAAATCATCGTCTTTATAATTTGATAGCGGCTATGAAAAAGGAAGTATTAAATAGCAAATAAATCAATAAATACGTAAAATTTTAAAATCTCATTACTTTTTACGGAAACACTGAATATAAAAAATTAATCACACGTTAGAAACAAAAATTAAGTCTTTCTTGTAGGAAAAAATGTAAAGGTCCAAAACTCCTAAAAATCTTGTTACTAAACTATGTAATTATGTTAAAAAGAAAAGGAATTGCTTCAATTTTCAAACAATTCAGTTGGTTTTTACTTTTCTTTAATTTAATAAAATATGTAAAGAGACGAAACAAGGTATTCGCTTTCTTATTCTCATTCTAGTAACCTTCTCTTTCTCTCTCTCTGCATTTTTTTTTTTCTGTTTTGGACAAAAATATGTTACGGAGTATTTGTAAGTGCATTGAAAGGCTTTTAATTGTAAATATGGCTTTAAATGTCGAAGTTAAAAATTAATACATTGTGAGTGTCACAATCCTCAACGTACTACTTTCGTGCATGATCATAATATTTTATGATTTTATTAAGATTAATTTTATTAATTGTTTTTTTATTTGTTCAATTACTAGCTTATTACCAGGCTTTGCCCGGTATTGCATTATATTTAACTTGTTTAATGCTAAAATGAAAAAGGTGAGCTAAATTGATAATTCATTGTTAATCATAATCTTTGTTGGAAAATACTCATATTTAAATGTGTTAAATTTTATCAATTTGTATGCTTAAAGGCTTATCTCTATTGCTATATTCAAAATCCCAACCATTTTGAAAGTTTTTTTTTTTTTGGCAACTAAAATTTTATAGTTTAATAATTAAGTAAGATATTTTTCATATGTCACAAAATATTACAGGATCATCATCAAATTATAGCTGAAATATTGCTGGGTAGAGGCGGTGCTGCTCGTTTAAAAGTCGAAGAAACTTTTCTCGTTAGATTTACAGATTTATATTATGAAATAATACAGCTATGATTTGTTCTCAATTCATAAATCATGGTGTGAAAAATTCTTTTCCTTAGAAGAGAAATGTGTGCATTTATCTTTACTGTCAATTACTTTAATATTAATAGTGCAAATAATTTAAACTAATAATAATGCGCTGAAGTAAACATAATGAAACAAATAATCAATCACCTTGTTGATAATTTGATGTCAGCCGCGAAAAAGAAAACATAAAATAGAACAAAAAAAAAAAAAAATACGTTCATTAATAAGTTAATAAAACATGAAATCTCATTTGCTTTAAAAGAGTAGCAATAAATACAAAAATTAATCAGACGTTTGAAACAAAAACTCCTCTTTTTGCTTGAAAAGAAGATGTAAAGATTCAAAATCCCTGAAAAACGTGTTACTAAATAGAATAATCATTTAGAAATGGGAAAGAATTACTCCATTTTTTAAACATTTCAGTTGATCTTCTAATTTTCTTTTTAATTTAATAAACATCTTTAATAAATATGTTGTGAGACAAAGCAAAGCGCTCGCTTTCTTATTATTATTCTAGTGAGTCTTTTTTCCCTTTATTCTTTACTTTACTTTTTTTAGTTGTTCAGTTGATTTTTTTTTTTTTTTAACATGTGTTAATTAAAATTGATGTTTAATACTGGAACAAAGCAGATATTTTGATTTCAACTGCACGGTTTATTCAATAACATTTTTTTTTAAATCACATGAATCAGTCTTACCAGTGTAACTAATATAATTTTAACATTTGCTTGTGCTTTTAACATACGACAATAGAATCGTTTACGCAGAAAAAAAAATATTTTGATTGTTCATGTATGAGTTGAAGTCATTCTCTATTCGTTAGTATTCCCAGTCATTAAACATTTTGCTTATATTTAGACCTACATTTTACCATAAAAATTAGTTCGCTATTTTTGCTCGACTTAATTGCTAGCTAACTGACTGTAAATTTATTGTTAAAATGTTTTTCACTTGGTTGACAGATCTTTTGATACATCAACACAGCGAGTGTATTTTTTAGTTCATGTATCGTTAATAACGTTCATATACCTCACATAATCAAATATTATCTTCATTAAAAAATGTAAAATAAAATTGACTTTTCCTGTGCATGCTTCAACGAAATCTAAGAGCAATATTTTAAAAATTTAACTACAGCGCATTTGTTTGAAAAATTTATGCGATCAAATTTTCCCTGACAATTAATCCAATGAAAAATCTTGTCCCCGAAATTGTTCATTTATGTCAATATTATATTACTTTTTCGTAAAACTATTTTTTTTCCTAAGAAAGATTAAGTGAAATAAAGCAAGCTTGTATTAGATAAATAAATTTTGACAAAATTTTATTGTTAATTGATTATTCATGTTTGTGTTCTCTTTAATTTTAACCTAATGTGTTATTTGGAGAACTATTTGAACCAAATTTTTAACTGGCAAATGTATTCGTTAAAAATTGATATTCTTATCATCTCACATATTTTTACTAAGATTCATTACTTGCTTAAAAACAAACATTATTATGTGCGTCCGTTCGATAAAAATTACAAATTGATATATCGATAGTACGTATTGGAAATAAAATTTATAGTGTGCAAAATCGAACGCAAACTGTTTATAGTTGTGAAATTAATAAATTGCAGGAGCCCGATATTTTAAAAACCACTCATAATATGTTAACTCAGCAATTATTTTCGCTGTTTTCATTAAATGTTTTAAAGATGTAGTTTCGAATATTTATAACAGCTTGAATAATTAATTTCTCCATTTTTCATCTTTTAAACAAATAAAATTACGATCATTAGTTCTTTAAATACGAAGTCACAATTAGAACTGTTAAAAACATATTTGAAATAAACTGCCAGAAAATAAAATTCAGCGAAAGTATCCGCTATTTGTGAAATCTGAGTTAAAGTAATTACTACTCGAGATCTCTCTGCGAAAACCACTTTTCAAGGGAAATAGTGATTTATTTCGTGTTTCAATAACGTAAACAACTTCAGGAACGTAATTGTCACACAGAAGATTTAATGGGGAAATGTGGATGAAACCCTAAATTAAACAACGCTAAGACCTCCAAAACATTCTATCTTTTCATTTGTGATATTAAAAGACAAAATAGCCCTCTTTTTCAGCTGCCCCGGGTACCTCTACGAACCGGTACTACGCCGAATTTTTAGCCAGCCTGGCCGTAAGTCGTTTCGAATCTTCGCGCAGTCAGGGGGAAAAGGTACTTATTCAACTGTATGTATACATATATTTATTCCTTGAGTTCATTACATTTTTTGTGTTTTGTTTTTTGTGCAGTTATTTTAATAGCGTTCCAGTGGTACTTGATGTCCTGGAAACCGGTCCTTTTCGGCGCTATTCTTTTTTCTCCTCCGTATTCTTGCTCTCGCTGCATCTAATGACTAGTAGATTGAGACCCCGAAGCGAGGCTAGCGAGAAAACAAAGCTCCTGCCTAGATTGGGACCCTGCTTCGAGGCTAGCTCGTGTTCCACGGTTACCAGTTAAGAGTATTGACAGTGGCGCGTGATAAATGGGGCTCGGCTGGCCCGATGCCAGGTTCCCTCTACCGCAAACTGCCTCTTCTTTTTCCCTCGCTTCTATTTTCTCCTTCGCTCATTCCGTTTAACTACTGCCCGTTCACAAAACTTCGCTCGTTCTTATTCCGAAGCAAATTTTTGAAATTTCCTCGTTGCTTGTGTGCAGCAGTGTGCTTTTCGTTTTGGGGTACGGCTTGTCCTTTCGCAGGCATTCATTACTTGGATCACAAATGAATAAATGTCAGAATTCTTATTAGTAGCGCATTTATTTATTTATTTTCCTTCAAAAAATTAACTGTTATGTTTACCGTATTTCAACGGGTGTCTCTTGTCAGTTTGGGCGTTGAAAGCTTTTCTTTTGACAAAATTTCTGCCCTTTTTGTCACAGGATTTTTAGGTTGTTTTCCTCTTTAATGATTATAATTTTTATTGTGATATCATCATGCTAAATCGGTTACCGGATCTCATAAGTAATCAACTGCGCCTGCACTCCCGTAAAAATATCAAAAATACACCCTCGCAGGAAAATTTCCTTCAAAATTACTGCATTTATATGTCGCTTTTCTGCTCTGCACTTTAAAACAACTCAGACCTCGCCTTCAGTTCGGAATGGACTAACCCGGATCTCTCTTCGCGGGTTGCCTAGTTCTGCAAACATGTGGCTGATTGTGTAGACTGACTTGCCTTTCCTAACTTTGGCGCGGTTCTGAACTCCTTCCTTTTTCTTTCGTCGTTTAATAATTTTTGCCTTTTTGTATTTTATTTTCTCTTCCCTTTTCAAACAAACTGTTTTTTCGTTAATCTTTTTATTTATCTCTGTTTATTTAATATTATTCTGGCTGAACAAAATATGAATATTTTGAATAAAAAGTCATGTTGATTACTTCGAACAAAATAACTATTTCATAAACATTTCACAACTTTTCAGTGTGTGTTTTTGATCTTCTTTGTTCGAGTGTAACACTTTTTGTGTTTTTGATCTTCTTTGTTCGAGTGCGACTGTTATTTCTTTTTCTATCTCCTCTCTCTCCCTTTCCAGTTTACTGGAAGTCTACTACTTTTTTTATTATTTTTTATTTATTTTATTGAAAAGTACCATTTAAATTCCACTCATTTTCTTGTTTCAATTTAGTGTGAAAAATGCTCGAAATATTTTGCTCTCTCAATTCTTACCCATTTGAGGACTGAAAACTTTGCTGTAGAGTAGAAATTTGCGATGTTTTCAAAAAAAAAAAAAAAACGCCTTTTTTATATATTTCTGAACTAATATTGAGATTTTGAATGTTAATAACATGGAAAAAATGTAATAATTTTGTGTTCGATTATTTGTAAAATACATTTTGAACTTGGGGGAACAGAAATGTCCCATAGTCCTTAAAGGGTTAGAGCCTTCTATGCAGTGTCGCAACCTGAATTTTCTTCTGAGTGTGTTGTACGCGGGAAGGAGGGGGGCGTGTTGGCCCATCATATCGATTTTCCTTGAGGGGGGAGGGTCAAAAGGTGCACAATCAAAGCAAATTTTACCTGAAGAAAAGGGGGGGGGGAATTATATGTATAGCATTTCTATTTTTAAATGAGTTTGTGTGTTGGGGAGGGGATCACGCCACTCCTCATATGACAGGCCTGGGTTTTAAGTTAACAACAGTCCTTACAAGTATGCATTAACGAACTCAGGTTTGGATTATAGTTTTAAAACAAGGGTCCTGAGATAGTTTAGCCCCTAAATCTCATCTCCCTTGGGTTAGCACATGCTTCCATGACTGAAAACAAGATTGCAAAGAGCATTTTAAACGCTTTTTTTTAAATTCCTGTTTACTAAAGCTGCTTGCCGTTGCACTTTGAAAACTTAGATGTATTGCATGTATAGTAGCTTTGTATTTTTGCCTCTTATATTTATTTCCCAGTTGGTGGACGATTATTGTCCTCTGTAATATAAAAATAAGTAATAAATTTAATTAAATTAATTAGTTAATTTAATTATTTTTTGGGAACTCCTTCGTTTTAAGAATAAGAATATTTGCGAAATAATACGCGGAGTTTCTTAAATCTAGTTTTTTTTTTTTTTGAAAAAGAAAAAAAAAGGAGTAAATAAGAGACGGGGTGACAATATGTTTTGAATACTTAAAAACAACACTTTTTTGAGGCTATTACGAAAACATGTCTCTTTGTGAACTGCTTATTTTAAAGAGATTTTAATGTGAAACTGCGAGTTTGCAATTATCCAACGGTAAGCACAATTAATATGGATTTTTTAACACCAAATTTGTATTGATATTTCTTAGTTTTTTGTCAACAATTTTTTAATTCAAAAAATTTTCCCTCATGAATATAGTAACTGAAGGAAAGCATTTCATATTCATCACAGTGTTTTCTAATACAAGCGGTTAAAAAACTTCACTTTTTTTTTGTTTTGTTTAAAAAGAGCAGTTTTTGTTTATTACCTAAGCAGTCGGATAAGAAAATACTGACTTTTTTTTTAATTTTGTTTTAAAAAATGGGTGAAATTGTGAATGGGGTAGAATGAGACATAGTTAGGCTAAGCATATTTTTTGTCACAATATATCATTGTGATTTTTTTCATGCCTTTCCAAGCATTAAACGTGCATTACATCAAAACCACTCTGAACTTGATCTTTTAACACATTTGATTAAAATGAAAAATATCAATGTGCTACAAAAATCTACATCATCAACTTAAGATCCTAGTATAGCACTTTCTTCCTCTTCAACTGAACAACCTAGTTAATTATAAAATTACATAAAAGAAAAAAAAGAATAACTTTTACCATGAAAATAGATTTTCTTAGAGTATAAATGAAGAAAGTCTGTAATTACATTTATAGGATATATCACACGTGTTAGATAGTAGGGAAACACAAATGAAGTATATAACAAAACCAGGGCCGTAACCAGGCCTGAGTTTCATGGAGGGTTTTACCAAACCTATTTCTCGTGAAATATGAAAGTCAATAAAATTTGATTTCATGTTCTATATTCTGTTGATTTTTGTTACAAAAGATGTTAAAAGGGTGTTAACATGAAAAATGTAAAAAAAAAAAAAAGACTCATCTTTTCAATCAAGAAAAAAATCTGGATAAATGTATATACTCAAATACGCAAATTCGAAGGAGTACTTTTGAAATTTCTATCTTACGGACACTTATAAGATGTGTTCAATACAGAGTTTGGTATGTAAAAATTTGAAGAATTTCGGTATTTTTTTTTTTTTTTTTGTGGTTTTACAAATTCGAAGGGAAAGGTGTATTGTTAAAAAATTATGTTTGCAACAACGACAATAAAAATAAATACTGCAGAAGAAAGACTTAATTTGTGCAATTATTTAATGATAATTTCATTTTTCAAATGCCGTTTCAAAGAAAATAAGAAAATTGAAATAAATAGCAATAATAATTTTTTCAGTGAGAAACTATGAAAAGCATTTTCTAATAGTTTTGAAAAATTTCGGAGGCGGTTTGAACCCTAAAAACCCACCCCTTAAATACGGCCCTAAACAAAACCAAGAATGACACAATTTTATGTCTTTCTCCAAAGAACAGACTGATAGTGTGGAAATGCTGATATCATAAAAGTATTGGAAAATTCGATTTTCAGTCAGCGTCAACATCATTTTAAAATATCGAAAGTAAATTGCTTCATGTAATATTTTCGTGTATCAGCTTCGCATGATGACCTATTTTACAACAGCATACAGTAAAGTGGTTGAAAATATGTGCGGCTAATTTTTGTTAAATTAATATTAAAAAAATGTTTCCCAAAATTACATTAGTGTGTGCAGAATGCATCTAATGCCAAAATGTATTGAAGCTAAATATAAAAAAATTTGAATGATGAACTTGCATAATAATAAAATAGAGCGAGGATCAACAAGTCTCATGGGCAAATAAATTTACTAGCTGTTTAATGTTTTGGAAGCTACTTCAGGAGTCCAGAGAAGATCTTAATTTGCATGGGAGCTCACGGAAACTCTGCTAGTGCATTTGTTTTTTATTTCGTTTGAATTTTTTTCACTTTAGGCTTCGAAGGTATTTAGACAATTTGCACATTAAAATAAATTCTGAAGATGATAGGCTTTCCTCGCTTCTCTTGTAAAAAATTAAGCCTTCGGGCAGAGGTCGAATAGCGCAAATTGAAACAAGTCATTTTAGCTTTCTCTCTTAGAACTTAACTCTGAAGAAGTGGCTTCCGAAGTTTTGAAACAGCTGTTTACTTTTTAACAAGTTGCTAACATTATTCCAGCTGTACATAGTGGACCGTGTACTGAGGCAGTTTTCAGAAAATGCCTTCTATACTTCCTTCGAAAAACAAGTTGACCAACGGGACCATTGAAAGATTGAACCACTGGAAGATGTTTTGATAAAGAATAAATTATTATCATTATTTTTAATACCCTACCTACATTTATTGTTATTATTTTTTCTCAGTTATTACTGCAATTCCTTATGTAATCAACGAGAAAAATGTTTAACACCTTAAAACTCGTAGATAGTTGAAGTGACATCGAAATACTGATTTTTATATTTAACGCCTTAAAACAAACTTTGTACAGTTTAGATGCAGTTTCTTTGTAAAGTGTTAATATTTGATTTACTGGCTATTGTGAACGAGATACAAGAACTTTTTACTGCATTTATTTTGATTAAATATATTATTTTTCGTTACTAGATATTAGCTCTACTACCTGCCCTCCCTCCTCGCAACTATCCCTTTGAAGATATAAAAAGAGTACACAGTTAAGTAAAAACGTAGCACTATAAGCTGCTAATTGTATAATCCAGTAACTCTGAAGTTTTTGTGAAAGACAAGTACTTTTAGGGGATTGATAAAGAGATTCCTATTCATATAATTAGGGCAGAAGTGATCAGGGGGTAAAAACATTACTTTCCCTACGATTGCAATTCTCTTAAAATTTTAGTTTTAAAATTTAACACATTTCGTCAATTATGACTCAAAGCTTGTTATTCTGTGGGGGATGATTACACTGTCACGTGTAGGACAAATTGGACACTATTGTTTTTTATATTTTTATACTCATACAAACTATCTAGGAGTAAATTTTTAAAAAATGCTGACCTAGTGACCTAGTATTTGTGATTGTTAAGCAAAAAAATTTTCTCAGATATTTTTCCAAAATGTAGTTCACCTGTCATGTGCAGGGCATTTTTTTTTCTTTTGGACATCAGGCTTAGACTTCTCAATTCTATCGAAACCTCCTCGAGTTCACTGTTACAATGTTTTTGAATACATGCTTTGCTTCCTATTAATTATTTTTTAGTGTTAGTGTAAAAAGATAACACATAGTATGCCATTCCACATAATATTACACATTTTGCCCTGCACATCATAATATATATTTTATTTAAAAAAATATATTTAGAAAATATAATGAACAAAATTTTTTTGCATAAGAAATTGCACATGTATGATGTCTATGGAAATATTTTTTACACATATTTTGAAAAGAAGTATAAAGCTTTCATACGTGCAGAAAACAAATGTCTGCTTTTCGGTGGTACGGGCCCTAATCTCGCTTTGTAAAGTTGTGAAATTAAATAACTAACACAATATTTAACGATATTAAGCTAATCGAAAGTCAACCATTCCCATTTGATCTCGTCTTTTAAAATAAAGTTATCAATTATATATAATGACTTCTTTCATTTCTTTAAAAGCCTGCAGTTAGTATCTTTCTGCTTGGTTTTGTTGCCTTTAGATTTTAAGCACTATAATTTTAATGCTTGTCTGCGAGCTCAAACCGGTTCACCTTGGAAGGGTTGCCTTCTTTCTCATAATTAAGGCTGATTTGTCTGTGTTGTTATAACGTATATTATACGTCAAAATATTTTCTTAATGCTTATTATATACCTTCGTGTTTCGGAAAATTTGAGCCTTTAATGGGTGCATTTTTTATTGTGATGTATCCTTTATTAATGTGTTGCAAGATTGTGGAAGTCATGTGTACGAAAATATAGTATAATATGTAATTATGTTGTTAATATTTGCGTTAAGACAAATTTCTGGTTAATGTCAGAATTGAATGAATGGTAATAAAATGCTGTCGAGATGTTTCCTAGTTAACCAAAAGCGTTAACGTCCAGCATAATGTTCTTGTTGTAATTGGGGAGCTGGGAAGATTTCTGTGTCGGAAGAAATCGAGGAATTGTCGAGGGATTAGGACAGAGGTATAATAGACGAGAGATGTTCGGAAAAACTAAGAAGGTTCTCTGATTTCAGGTAATTTTTGAGCAGGATTAAAAGTTTTGTGAGAAAATAACGTGGGAAAAAATGCAACCAACAATTTTTGTTTTCTTTCTCTCATCCGCCTCCCTTTTTTTTCTTTGTTTAGTCCTAGTGTTTATTTAATCGAAAAGAAATTATATACGAAGCATTCACAATTTTATTTCTATATAATCAAGCACTCTTGCAGTGCAGCTCTTACTTGATGAATTCGCGCATTGTTTTCAATTTTTACCTACTAATTTTTCACATTAACCGTCAGTTTGGAGAATGAATAACGAGGCTGATTTCTGTTCTTATCCTTTAATTGTTGTGTGTGTGTGTGTGTGTGTGTGTGTGTGTGTGTGTGTGTGTGTGTGTGTTTTTTGTACTTAAACAATTTGAATTTTTGAGAAAATGCAAAAGATTCGCAACTGTACGTAGCTCATATAATAGTTCTTACACAGTAGGGGGAGGGGAGGGCAGTCGTTTCAAACGTAGATTTTTAAGACATATTACATAAAGCATTTTTCATATATGAAACATATGTGTTTCAAGTTCCGGCAAAGTGGCCTAATTGTTTTGCGCTGTTCTTGAGCTCCCAGTAGTGGTTCGCTCGGCTCCACTCGGAGGATTTTCAAGATACAGTAAACCCAGTAGCGTACATAGACTAAGGTGCGCCCCCCAGCAAGATTTGTAAGTGCGCCCCCCACCCCCTATTAAAATGTAAAAAATATTTTCCCCGTGTAACCTTTAGTGCTATTTTTCTGGATCGGGCGCCCTCAAACCTCTTGCGCCCCCCCCGCGCCGCGGGGGTTTCGGGGGCGCTATGTACGCCACTGAGTAAACCGTCAGCTCGGTTCTAAGAATTACGAAAATATCTACAGAATTACACACATGTCTTTTGTTTCGCTTAATTCTATCTTCAAATTGGATGCTACAGCAACGAAATGCTGTCGGTCAGAGTTAGCGCCTACTTGCACGAAACATTGAACAACAGCAGAATCTACAAGATATTTTCTCTTGCCGTAGCTTCCGGTCTAAAACACTTTCAAAGGAGGTGACGTTTCAAACGATCTAGCTTTCCAGGATTTCCTTTAGTTTTAAAACATTAGAAAGTGTCTTTAAAATGAATTAATTTGTCATTCAAAATTTTAAACAAAACTGTAGAGAGAGAGAGGTGTTTTCGAGATGGGTTAATTAAGGTCACACAGACACAGTCGGTACCCCCTTCATTCATTAACATTTTATGAGGGACGCATCAGATTCGGATATGTTTTTCTTTTGATCTCTATCGGTTCAAGTTTTCAATTTTTATCGGATCAAGTTTTTGTTTTCTTTTGAGCTGTTTAGTATGTAAGCAAATAAATAATAAGATAAATGAATGAAATAAATAAACAGACTCGGGCGTGGGAAGTTCTATTCGTTATAGCTCCTTATCAAGCTGGCAGATTTATGCATTTATCTCTGATTTTTTACCAAAATTTATTATGGAATACGTGAGTAAAATATAGATTTTTTTAATTTGTTTTTCAAGACATGGTTTTCTAAATTCAAAATTTTTAATCAGAAAATAAAAAGTGATAAAGTTTTGACATAAAAATTTTTTGCTTTCTTCCTTTCCTTCATTTTTTATTTATTTTATTTTAATTTGATGTTTAGTCAAAAGTTATCTAATGTTTTTAAGTTTCATGCGAGTCATTATCAAGGCGCAAATAATTTATTTTTAAAAATTGTAGCGAAAAGTACTATATCTTAATATTTACTTTTTTATTCAGATTTGTTTTGTTTTTTTCATTGATATTAATCTCTTTGTAAGTGTGTGTGCGCGCGCGTGCGCACGCGCACTGAAATATTGTGCTGAAATATTATCACATTTCCTCTTAAAAGTATTTTTGGAGCTGAAGTTCAACGAGGGAGTAAATTCAATAGCGTTTTTACGATATACATATCTTATCTTTCTGTTCCAGTTCTCTTCTAGTTTAGAATAAGTACTTTTATGACAGTGAAGAAACCAGTGGTCGGAAGTAGGGCGCTACAAGTAGCGAAACTACTGTAGTAGCTACATTTTTTAGTAGTTTGTAGAGTAGCGCACTACTTTTAAAAAAAGTAGAGTAGTGAGTAGTGCGATACAAAAAAATAGTAGTTTGCAGCGATTTCAGGAAACTACTTTTAAATTTGTTAAAAAAAGGAAAAAAAAAAAGAAATTTAAGAAAGAAACAAGGTTTAATTGAGTCTAACATGTGGAAATCTTGCACGAATACAGCAGCGGAAGCAATGAGAAATGAGATCCATAAAAATGTGAGCTGATCTCAGATACATCATTTTGACGAAATACATTCTATCTGTTCGATGTCATTGGTTTATTTGGCATCATGATTTTTTATATTCCTTCAAACAATTTTCATGTTCCTAAATATTCCCTGGCAAGAAATTAAAAAAAAAATGAAGGTTGAATTCTTTCAATCTTTCAACTTTTGAATCCTTTCTTGTGGCGAATATTAGTAAAAATTAAAAAAAAAAAAAAAAAGACAAATTTAAAAAAAAAAGGAACAAGAAGGAAAAGTAACAAATAAACTCAAACACAATTCCTATTTCTATTCCGTATTCAAATGGGTTAATTTATTAATGTAAACCACTTTTCGAATTTTTTCGGTCAATCCTCAAACGGTGTATGCATTTTATTTATTTATTTTTTAAAAAGTAGCGAAGTAGCGACTACAATTCAAAAGTAGTTTGTAGTCGCTACATTAAAAAAAAAGTAGTTGTAGCTGTAGTTAACTACATTGAAAGCAAAGTAGTTGTAGTTGTAGTTCGCTACAAAAGAAATGTAGTGTTTCCAACCACTGGAAGAAACACATGATGAAGTCAAGTGTTAGAGAATGATAAGTATTATAAAGGCTTTTACTGGATTTTTAAAGAGTGTATGCACATTTGAGTTAAATAAATGATTTTTTTTACATGAGGTGGGGGGGGGGGGGACTTTATAACGTATATTTTCAGCGGGGAAAGGCGAGAAAGTAAGGTTCTCGTTTAAACCTTTTGCTTTAAATGCAACTTCATGTACTATTTATTTGGCGAATAAGTTTAAATTGCAAAGAAACTTTTACTGGATTTTTAAATGGTGTGTGGGCATTTCAGTTGCATTCTTTCTCTCCGTGGGGATGAGAAAGAATATAGGATCTTCGTTTAAACGAAATAGTTTAAATGATTGGATTTTGCGAGTTAGCGATTAGAACCTTATAATAACCAAGATATGAATCAATTATATAGATGAAAAAGTAAATAAATAAAAGCTCTCTGACATGCGCATATATTTATTAATTTATACAAATAGTCACAATTTAGAGACATGATGTACAATATAAATACTTACAGAACAGCTGGGAGAGGGGGGGGCGGGGTCCAAGCGTATTTCCCCATCTCAAAACACTACTATCAAATTAAAAATGGGGTTAATGTGGTTATTTAATTTTTAAAGATATTTCTGTCGTTTTTATAGACACAAGTTATGATAATGATACATATTTTTGTGATGCATGAGCCTGTTTTATGCTCCTCTGTTCTTCTCTTTTCTTTCTTTCTTTTTTAATTTGTAGAGACAGTAGTCTTAAACTTTTTCTGCTTCTTCAGCCATTCCATTGGTTGTTCATCCTTGTTTCACTCGTAACCGTTCCTAAAATTCACTTTTCTTGTTCAAAACGTTAACTATCTATGGCAACTTACATGATATCGATATTTTGTTCTTAACAGGTTATTAAAACATTCTTAGAGTATTAATGAAATGTTTAAAAAGTGTGAGAGTAACAATTTTACTTTTAGGAATTCAACATAGGGCATTTTAGATTTTACAATAATACAGCTGTATTTCAGCTGCCTCACAAAACTTTTGCATTGAAAAACACTTTTTAATTTTATAATTTCTCTGCTGGAAGCTGTATGAGAGAGCCTGCTAACAAGAAAAATCATTCAAATTCTTGTCCGCGACACCTTGTTGGAAAAATATTTTACACACTGTTAGCAAATGTCAACAAATTTTGAAAATGACCCAATGCAAAAAAAAAAAAAAGAGTTTATTCGGTTAAGGAAAAATGTCCTTGTTATTTTATTTTCAAGTTATCATCTCCATATATTATTTCTCTAAGCCGAATCCTATACCCGGTCGAAACTCGCTCATTTCTTTATCAAATTGCAAGAAAATTTATGATTTTGAAGCTTATCCCGCGGGCTATTGACGAAAATTAGACCCACCCTCTAAAAAGTGTCGGTTCGTTTTTTATTCGAACTTCAATTTTTGGGCACAAAATTGACTCTATCTTACGAAATAATTGTCGTATCTTCTCCATTTTGATTTCATTCGAAAGATTTAAAAAAATGCGTTCTTTAGAACGTTTCTCCGCTAGCGCCGCGTAACGAGAATCTCGAAAATCCACGTTTAAGCGACTTATAAGCGATTGAAGTTTGAAAAAGTTAAATTTTTTGCTCAACTGTTAAAATCGTTACATTGTTGTTCAAATCAATTTTAAATGCGACATTTCAAGCCAAGGCTTAGCTCGGTAAACCTTAATTGTAACTTCTATTGTTTCAAAATACTGTGGTAGTTTTGCGATAACGTTAGTATTTAGTTTAGTAGTAGCCTTGGGTATTTGATTTTAATATAGGGTATCACTTTTGTAGTAGGGCCATTCCATGAAAAGTGAAACCAATTGGTCAAAAATTTATATTGAAGTTATGTTGCTATGTTATACATCATTTTAAAGCTTAAGATGTATATTTTAAGAATCCTGCATTGGTTTTTTGGTGAGAGTTAGAATAATACTTGTTTTCTTAGTTGGGAGTACGATATTCGCGAACTTGTAAAAATCAGAAAAAAGAACACATTTTCAAATGCATATTTCTCATCGAAAAATAAAAACAAAAATAACTACTTGTAGCACAATTTTAGCTACTAAGACGGTACTATAATAATATGCATTCATTAATTTCTTTTGAATTGATCTAAATGGTGTAGTTGAAGTTTGAAAAAAAGAAGTTTGATGTTACGTCTGTAACAAAAAAGAAGCAAAAGTTGTCATTACGTCCTAAAAAATCAAAATTAAAAAAAACCCTTAATGGTCCTTTTGGCAAATTCTTAGAGTAATTGCCCACCATAGTTAAAAATATTGCAACTGATTTAGTTTTTAAATTAATGCTGTTACAGACGTAACATTTCGGACATAGCAAATGGCTCTATGTTACGTCCGTAGCAAAAGTAAATTTCCAATTAAATAGGTAAAAAGCACAGGATGAGCAATACATGTATATAGCATAATAAGGCACGAGTACTAAAGTTTCTGGTATTCTGATTTTGAAATTTTTAATTATGTCGGCATGTAATTGAAATTTATTTCTTAAGATTAATAAAATACACATATGGTATAACTGATTATAATTTATACCTCAACTGGCATTTTTTCGCTACGTCACATGGAAAGGGAGCTGTGGATGGAGTTGGGGGTATGGTCAAGCACCAGATTTGGCAGAGAGTAAGATCTAGAACAGCATTTGTCAACGACGCTCTTTCCTTTTTCCAGTGTGCTAACTCCATTGCAGAAAAAGTTAAAATTATTTATATGCCCCAGGAAAATGTCTTAAAGGTGACGCCAAAATTGGAAGAACGGTGGGCTAACATCGCGAATTTGCCAAAAGCCCGCGAAATGCATTGTTTTCGAACAGAATACGAAAATGCAGTTCGAATTTCGAGAACGTCGGACGAAAAGGGACACATTTTTTCATTCAAAAAAAATTATCAAAATTGACCAACTGTCACCAAGAAGGTTAAATTTTAGTTTGGTACTAGTATTCTGTTATATTATCCAACATTTTCACATTTTTAAGTTCTTCTAAGACCAATCACTGATTCCAGGGAGTAATTTACTTTTCCCGATTTTTTTATGAAGCAGCCCCATTATGCATTAATTTTAAGAATACAAATAAATAAATTTGTGTGAAGGCCCTTCTAAACTTTTCTTGTGTCAATCTTTCTTGGAAATAATTGTCTTAAGATGCATTAATTTATTGTTACATATTGACATATCGGCATATGCTCTCAACTCCCCCAGACTTACCCAAATTTTCTAAAACTGTTACAGTATAACTTAAAATATTCAAATAATGTGTTAATTAATGCTACTGTATTGTTTTAGCACAAAAATCTTTGTTTATTCCTGCTTTAAAATACTGTTTTCTACTTTCAAATCAGAGATGTTACGTCTGTAACACCACTTTGTTTCGTCCGTAACAAGTTTATGAATTTTTTTCACAAATTCGGCAGTCAAAATCCACACAATCTGTATGGTTTTAGAAAGCTTGAAGTCTCTAGAACACTTATTAAAAAAAAAAAGTTCAAAATTTCCGTATAATTCAGAGGAATATTGTAAGTTGTATGACATAGTCGAGTTTTTGCTGTTTTGTGAATTACGTCTGTAACAGGCAGTTTTTAATTTCTGTATTTTTTTGTAATTAAGAAATCTGCACGCAAATTTAATGTAGCATAAACATCATCAAGTTACACCACAGGAAAAAAAATTGAAGAGTTTCATCAGCCCAAACCAGAATTATTTGTGTTCAAAGTCTGCGATTGTTACGTCTGTAACGATGGAATTTCCCAGTAGTTGTAAAAGTGAACGTGTCTTTGATCTCTTTGAAAAGTTGTCAGAACGACGGCAGTTGATGGCGATGTTGTGCAAATGAAGCCAATAAAAATTGTCGTATTAAATTTTAAGTTTAGAGTTTTTTTTTTTTTTTTTTTTTTTTTTTTTTTTTTTTTTTTTTTTTTTTGCGGAATTCCGCACGGGTCACCTAGTTTTCTTGTATTGTAATTAATATTTAAAATTTTGTTTCAAAAAAATTTGATGCATTTCTGTAACTTATTTCAATTTATTCGCGTCGAAATTTCATAAACAGATATTTATTTACTGTTAATCATATACTATTAAAATTTCTGAAGATATATTTCACACAATCGTCATTTTAATAACTGTTTTGTTTAAAATGCAACTAAAATTATATATATATAAAAAAACTTAAGCATTGCATATTGTGTCTCAAAAGCAATGTACTTTCTTTTTTTCTATAAATGTCATTAAAGCAGTGTTTAACACTTATGTGTGTCATGTTTGTTACTAAGTATGGTAACTGGAACATAAATGTCGTTTCAAAGAAAGAAAATTCATGAGTATAGATAAAAGACTGAGATATATCAAGGCCGTAACCAGACTTTAGTTTCGGGGATGGTTTTACCATACACATTTCTCGTTAAATCTATATGGTCACTAAAATGTGACTACATATTCTATATTCTATTGATTTTTGTTACAATAGATGCTAAAAATGCATTGACATGAAAAATGTTTTTTTTTTTTTTTAAATGGAGTATCTTTTCAATGTAGAAAAAAAATCTGAATGTCTTTTAATCACGCAAAAGAATAGATGCGTTTACTCATACAAGCGGATTCAGAGTAATAGTTCAGAAATTTCTAGTTTATGTCGCTTATAAAATGTGCTAAATGAACAGTTTAGTGCTTTTAATATGGTGTTTTTGTTAGTGCTATTCAAAGTTTGAAGGGAAAAGGTGTATTGTTCTGTAAGAAGTGATGTTTGCGATAACTACAATAAAAATAAATTTTGCAGAAAAAAGAATTGTGCAATTATTCAATGATAATTTCATTTTTCAATTGCAATTTTTAAATTAGAAAATTTAGATAAAATAGAAATGATAATATTTTCAGCAAAAAAGTGCAGGGCAAATATTTTTTGAAATAGTTTAAAAAAATTTCGGAGGGAATTTGAACCCTAAAAATCCACTCCTTAAATACGGCCCTGAGATATATGAATCCTTAATGACATATTATTGCTGGTATTTCTTGTCATAAAGGACATATTTGCGTATTGTATATATTAATGTATCATCATACGTATTGTAAATCATTATATTAATAACATAATAACGCGAAAGACCAAAACAAAAAATACGCATTTCAAGTAGTAAACATCTTATTATTCCATCAAATATAAATATTTACATCTCATATCAATCTGGAAGGGAGACTTCTTGTGCTTAACAGACAAGGCGGAAGGGATGTAATTGGGGAGCGGCACTAAGCGTCTGATAGCCTTTTATGATGGCTCTGTCGATCTTACAACTGTATCTATGACAGCCTGTTATTATTTTATTATTTTCTGCGGTTTTTCTTTCTTTTATTTGCTCTTCTTTTTTGCTTTGTTCGGAGTCTTCGCAATTACACAATCAATCATATTTGGCAACGGGTGCTGCTACTTATTGTATCTTCTAAAATCAGCTAAGTTTTTGACGTAATTGTTGTGAAGTAGCGTTAAACGAACTGATGTGCCCCTATCTGCGGTAATGTTTAGTGTGCATTCCCCCTCCCCGTCCCCTATTAAATATAATCACCTTCACTGGCATTTATGAAAATTTAATTCACTCGATTTTTTCCAATGGTAGAAATAGATATGAAGAATCTCAATTTTTTTCATTTTTAGTTGATCGTACGAAAGTTTTAAATAATTCCTATTTGGTATAAATGGAAACGAGGAAATTACAAAGGAACAAATTTCGTGTTCAAACCTGTCTTAGACACGTGATATTCTACACCCTCGCCTTCGAATTATACTGTATTATTCATATTTTAAAAACATTTTTCTGTAGCTTATAATTATTTTTCCCCTATAAATATAAAGATTTTACCGAGATTTACCCTGCGTTTTCGGTCTCTAATTCTTTTGGAAGTGTCATCATCAAAAATATAAATTAAATTGTCAAAAAACATATGCAATAAAATATAAATAAATGAATAAAATGTAATACTATCTTTTCAAATTTTACGAGTAGGTATAATTTGCTGAGTAAGAGGGTGGAGGGGACAAGGTCCTCCAGGGAAATATTCAAATTTAAATT